>JAUTBV010138150.1:0-26658 GCA_032361325.1 Lepetodrilus fucensis
GCTAATCAAGTTATTCCCAGCTTTAAGTGTACCTGTATTCTGATTGGCCGATGGGCATAATCACTACCTGGGAGATTAACAGCTGCGTAAGGTTAATTGGGTCCATATCTATGTATGGTAGTGGTACTGTGAATTGGGTCCATATCAAAACATGGTAACAGTACAATTGGATCCATATCAATACATGGTAGCAGTACAATTGGGTCCATATCAATGCATGGTAGCAGTACAATTGGGTCCATATCAATACTTGTATACATTCTTTGTCCTTTATCGAGAGCAATTTCGTGTTGTTAGTGTCCATGTGGCTTGGATTTTGTCAAACAAGGCTTCAATCTGCAGGCTGAGGTGCATGCTCAGAATAAAATGTTTCTTGTCTTCGTCGACTGTAATTACGAGAGCCACATGCAGGCTTCTAATACTGTTAAGTTTCAAGTTATGCACATAAAATTCCCTAAAAACAATGTTTCATCCAGAAAAAAAATTAATTAAAATTACCTGAGAAGATAAAGGTGTATACAAGTTTTATGTTGTTATCATGCAATACAGTTTAGTCGTCAGTTACACTTTTGTTGAAAATAGATTATCAATATTTTATTCCAACAACATTATGTTACACTACTATTTTTCTCATTTCATTTTAGATGGAAAAAATAATTAGACACGAAAAAACACATGATACATGTATAGTATGTCAAAGAAATATGAGAATATGCTCAATAGATGAGAAGAACGGAGAAGCAGATCCATCATTCCAAATGTTATCATAACGTTACATGATACTATCTCCACATATAGCCATTGTTACAGGCTCGTGCCTCTTGTGCATATTATATGTTGTCAGCAAGTACTATCATATATACTTTACCTATTATTCATTGTAGGTAAGTACTATATTATACACTTCACGTAATATGATTGTCAGCAAGTGCTATATCGCTCTCATGAGTAAACATCATGTGTCAATATCTTGTTTTACAGTGTTAACTTATATCTAGATGTTGGTTGTTCTGCCTTCATTTACATAATTATATTGGCAGCTGCATCTTTGAAAGGAGAATAAGCCAGCATCCTTCCACTAATGTGGAGTCTGTGAGCATCCCTGGCCGACTCTCCAGTGCTTTGATAGAAATCCCACAGCTGACCTTAACGCAGTCGAAAGAAATCTTTTTGCTGTGAAATAATTGAATTGCTGTAAGCCTATTCCTATCAGTGAGCAAAGTATTTGTCATGCGATATGGATATAGAATACACTATTTATCACACTCTGGTGTATATGCTAATATACATTGGGTTTTTTATACATATTTTTGAAAGATAAGATGAGAAAATAATGGAATAGTGAACATGATTGATTTTTATTGGCGGAAACCATCGTGGGATATAAGGCACTTCATGCACTTGAATGTATCTTGGCGTGCAATTGTAGATAATGATTTCATGCTTAGTGAGGCTTTTGAAATGATAGGGAAATGTTACAACAGTGTTCAGTATGTTTATCTGACTTAACGTTAATGTGACAATGTGTTGGGATGTATATCAGTACAAATGTAGTTTGACAGTTGACAATTGCTGCCCACTGGACCTTTTAACACATTATTAAAGAGATAAGTCAGTAAAGATTGAAAATAAACAGTGGGTATTGAAAGAGGAAAGATTTTATGTACATTCAATTTCATTTAATCCTGATTGCAGAGAATATACAAACAACCTTTAATTTACATGAACTTATTCACCGCAAAAGGGTGAAAGATTCCCGCAGCGACATTAAACTCCATAATCACTCGCTCACATCAACTTATCTCTCTTTATCTTTAAAATCAGTATACATGTTATATGCATTACAAAATAGAAATACATCACATTCTGCATTTATTTCTAAGTACAGTATTTTGTGTTGGACTAATACTGTCCTGTTAGTCACACTGCTTAAAACAATATGATGAGGGAATGCTTTGCATTTTCCTCCAATATAATTCTTTCTGCAAGGATGGCATTGTCTGAATGCTTGTTCTTGCTGATCGTTCTATTACACTACTACATCATCATTCACACACCAGTTGTTCCAGCGAGCTCCTCCCAGAATCTGCCTGGTCTTTCATTGCCTTACGAAGGCCAGTTATTTCTGTGTTTCCTCCATTTGCTGGGCTATTGGGCATCTGCAGTGGTAAACGTCCATCGTGGTGAGGAAGTCAAATCCTATTGATTCTCATCTCTTTGCCATTATACCTCGCCGGACTCCTCTAAGCATATAACAACCATTGAGGACTCCTAACTGAGGACTCCACTAAGCATATAACCACTATCCCGGACTCCTAGCTGCAGACACTATCAGAGAATTTAGTCCTCAGGAGCCAGATATCGCAGGGTGGTAATGGTGCATGACTTTATTAATTACCTGGGTACCGACACAAATTTAATGTGGGATCATAAATCTCCGTTTGATAGTAGAAATAATATTGACACTCATAGCACTCACAAATGCATTTTATCGGTGCTTTCCTCGTGTTACTAAATTATGGTTCTCCCTCGACTGGAGATTAAATGAAAGAGATGTTAGATTTGTTATTATTCTGTCTGGCTTATCCCTATGCAAATATGGATTACATGACTTTTTACTTATAATTCACATTTATGATACTGAATCGGCTGAATATTGCTGCACTTTTCTGAATTTGAGCCAGTGGGATTTACAAGATTGTCAGGTATTAGAGACAATAAAAGAATTCTGAGCTCTGTGAATAGGGCTTTCAACAAAACGGCCATGTCAGTATGACATTATGATATGTAACAGTACAGATGCATTAACATGATAGGAAACAGCTTGTTTTAGTCATAGTATGACATTATGATTTGTAGCAGTACATATGCATTCACATGATAGGAAACAGCTTGTTTTAGTCATAGTATGACATTATGATTTGTAGCAGTACAGCTGCATTCATATGATAGGAAACAGCTTGTTTTAGTCATAGTATGACATGATATGTAGCAGTACATATGCATTCACATGCTGTTTTAGTCATAGTATGACATTATGATTTGTAGCAGTACAGATCCATTCACATGCTGTTTTAGTCATAGTATGACATGATATGTAGCAGTACATATGCATATAGTATGACATTATGATCTGTAGCAGTACAGATGCATTATCATGATAGAAAACAGCTTGTTTTAGTCATAGTACATTAACACATTTATCTCCTGATACATGCATCTTGTTATACTTATCTCACAACTTATCATGACAAATATAGTTTATTGCATTGACAAAATAGCATACTGGTGAATGCATCATGTCTTATTAATGGGTCTACACTATCAGTTGATCGCACTGCACTTTCAATAGATTCACTGATGGCTCTGATAAGTAATGCTTCAAGAAGAACATGCATTCTTCCTTGACAGGTGCTTTAGAATATGCAACAATTTTAGCATTTGAGCAACAATTATGATGCATTCTCAGCTTCCTGGGGATGACAAGTATTTTTAGTTGAAATTGGAATATTCTCATAAAAATGTCTGCATTTCATGAAAGGGTTGTTCTGCAGTCTGGGCTTAAATCAAGACATAAGCCATGCGTTTGCTATAGTAGGAAATGATGTAATCCTCGATTGAGACCCAGACTACCGATACAACACTTTCGTAAAATGCAGGCCTAGAGACTTCACTATATTACTAACCACGGGTGTGCTCCTATAGCGAATACAATGAATGGTTAACGACGTTCTCACAATTTTACCATTAGTATTTACTAGGGAATTTATATTACATAATTAATTTAATTGTTTCACTGTTGTATTGAACAGTCCCCTTTTAAAAAAGACTAGTTAAATTAGTTCATCCCAAAAGTAAAATACACTTTGAAGGGAAATGGTGCCATCCTTCATTATGTATGTGTTACAGCCAGCAATTGTGTCTGGTTATCTCAATGCTGCTGTGCACTCTTACTTACTTATCTCCAGTTCTTTAGTCGAGTATCCCCGCCCTATACAGGCATTAAGTCTGCTATGAATGGAGTATGGAACTGGAGCACAATATAACTGGCTAAAACACTTTAACCAAGATGAAGTGCAGATGTATCCCACTAATTCAGTTATTGATTGGCACTTGCTGTAAGGATAATAGGTAGGCTACTCACAAGATCAACGCTTTTAAAATAGAATTAATTTGAAGTTGTTCTTGAGAACTCTTGCATGTAAATTAACCATGTATAATTACCTTGCTATTTTTTCTTTCTTTCTGATATTCCTACCTCATTAATACAATAAAACAACAGGTTTTTTTTAATGTAAATATTTAATAAGTACTGTATTCCATAGGTTTTATTATAGTCCATTAAACAAAATATATCTACCATTACTGTATTCTATGGATTAATTTTACTCCATTAACAAAAATATCTACTATTACCATAGCTGCAGATGTAACATGTTATTTTGGTAAGAAAAAAAATGGATTTACAATATATTCTACATTAATCTGACGGACCATTCATAATGGCTGGCCAAGATCCAGAGGATTGTGTCGATGCTTTCTTCTGCTCCACTTAGCTGACTGTGAAGCACGTTCCTTTCTGAGGATCTTAAATATAGGTGTCCTGTATGGTGCAAGGGAGACATACTCATTATTTCATCGTCTTGACGTCATAAGTAATTGCAGACACTTTAAGCTGTTGAGTATGCTTTCTGGTGCAGAATCACAGCAGGTGCTATATTGATCAGTTTTATTATGAAAAATTGAAAAGGTATAATTATTTATAGTAGAATTGATCCAGCTTATACAGGTATATCAATAGTCATAAACAATAATTATCTTAATGCATCTATGCTTGGTCTCAAAACATAACTATCATGTTTTTCACTACATTTTTTTCTTATGTGCACAATATAATATTATTAATGAAACTGACAAGTATTAAGGTAAAAACCTTACAGACGCGCTAGTTAACAATGTTTTATTATGGTAAATGGTAAATAACGTGGTAAATGGTAAATAACATACCAGTAGTTGTTTTCAGCATTGGAACATGAGAGCATGTGTTACAGTAGAAAAAAACCCACAGATAAACATAGAGTTTTGTGTGTGTAAACATGGTTTTATAGCTAACAACTCTACTCATAGGCCACTGGGAGATGTAAGTGTTATCTGGTTGCTTTATCATTTTGTCAAGCTTATTGACTAGCTCTTTAGGTGTATCTATCACGTAAGGAAACAAAACATGCCTGAACCACTGAGTACGTTTACATTATAGTATACAGTCATTATAATGAAAATCAATTCTAATTCTAGTATCATTTAATTTATTCATCCATTTATTTTTAAGTGATAATTTCCTGTTTGTGTTATTATTGTGTTATTATAGCTACCAGTGTTACTGGGTTTAACATGTGATTGTTACACCCCACCCCCCTGAACAGATGCAAGTATTCAGTACTAGGTTGCACTAATATTTAAGTAAACTGACCTCAAGGTTGTTCAACTCTGATTCAAAAAGTAAAAATACTAATAAGATGATAGCACCCACACCTATCACATCTATGCTTAATACTTTCATTTTATTTGTCGTTGAACACAATTATACAATATCACTATTTATAATCAGTCGTTCTTTAAAAATAAATTAATATGAGCTTCAAATTCTGTTCACAAAGTCCATATAAAACAGAATTGTGAAATGTAATATTAATATTACATTTTTCAGAGTATTCAGTTTTTCCTACTTTCATCTAAGGCCATCAATGAGCAGTTGTCTTGTAGCTATTTTTCTTGAAGAATGGACATTACCAAAAAGTGGATTATTTTAATATTTCTATTATTCTATCTTTCTTTCCGAGTGTCAAAAGTATTGGGTAATTAATGATAATTGCTTGGCAAGAAAATGACTATAAGTTGATAATCATCATGATTAATGTATTTATGAAAGGCAATCATCTCTATCTAAATGTCAGTGACAAAATTGGAAATGAGTGATATATGAACATAATTCTTTTTGGCAGAAATAGTAATATAAATGACAATCTTGTGGTCTGAACTATTGCTTGTAATAGCCAGATAAACAATACACATTTGTTATAATGTTAATATTGTACTTTGTAATAAATTATTCAGTCATATTTACAGGTGTTGATGAGATCTATATAACGGGTGGCTAATAACTATTGGGTCTGTATTATTTATCATATGTACATTATATTTTATCATTCCATGATACGTGTGTACATATAAGACAGATCCTATCCTTTTGGGGAATACATAGAGAGTATTAATTTATTCTCTTGCGGCAATAAATATGATTGTATCCTCGCATTGTTTGCTGATTATTGTCCATCCATGCATGATGGATGCCGCATGCAGTGAATGATGACGGATCACCTGATTGGCTGAGAGCATTGATTATCAGTAATTTAATACCTGACATCAAATAGAGATGTGGCTGAGATATGGCTCCAAGTAATTGCTGACATGACTGGACGCAAGTGGACATGCACACACTTATATATTTACTGTCTTTTAATTATAAAATGTCTGCCATTTGTGACTTCACAGTTAGCATCGAATAGTTATATGTATTTATTGCCTATAGCAAGGCACAAATATGATTATGTGTCGAAGCATTTTGTTTCTAATTTATATGCCTAATATAGCCTCAGTCATCTACCGCATTCATTCAAATGATACTGTTCACACCATGACTGTGTGAGAGGATGGGAAATAATGGTAAGCATTGAAAAATCATAGGGTGAGGTAGGGGAGGATAGGATGAGGAGAATAGCCAATACAATGAGTTTGTGCGAATGGTAAATTTATAGAAAATCTCATATTCTGAATATTCATGATATATTGAAATGAAGAATAGGGTACTACAGTACATGTATGTTTTTTTTGGTTGATTTTACATTTTATGAAAATATGTTTCAATGTCTTTATGAATTCTAGGATTGTTCCAAAGTGATGACATGGTTATATAATCGCTCTATATAAAAAGCTCTATTTAATTGCTCACATTTCACAGCATCTTTACTTAAAGTAATCTTTCCTTAGACTGCTGGTGTAAAATATTTGACTTATTGTGGTATTCAGGTGCTTTCAGCCAGAAATGACTTGCAGCTAAATTCTGCTGTAATTTGAACTATCAAGCACATTATTATTTGTAGTGTATTTTAGCTAAATAATATTAGATAGTGTGATAGAGAGTGGATCTACTATTCTAGCCCATATGGAGTGTATCATATTACATTCAGAAATTAAGATAGAATTTGAAAGATGTTGAAAGGGTCTTTTAGACCAGGAAGTTTGTCCAAGAAAAAACAATTTCTGATAAATCCACAAATGACAAATTTTGAAAGATAACAACTAATCAATAATAGAAGGAAATAAAGTTTTAAAACACATTTAACATTAACTCAAAAAGTATCAAGTAGCACCGAAATTGAGGTCTCATCCTCTTTAGACATTTTGGTTTTTATTGTCATAAACTGCCTGCACGCCATAAATAATCAGCTGAAGTGTGTCTGAAATCATTACTTTATTTGACTTCGGGATTAAGGGCAATAACGTGGGTAGTTTCTTTCCAATAGCTTACTAAACTGCAATTTCAACTGTCTAGCATTGGATACTGAGGAATTCCTTGAGAGAAAAAAATGAATAAAAGTAGAGTCTTAAAAAGAATTTATGGTAAAAACATATTACGTAGTATGTCAATCGATGAACAGCTTTGTAAATGTATTTCTGTCTCAGAGTTGGCTAATGAACATTTTGATGCCACAAGGAAGTGGGTGACTTTAAGTGGTGGGACCCTAGGTAATATTAAGCTTAAACTTGTTTTTATTGTTCATGTTTCTTATAGATAAAAAAATATAATATAATATGCTGTACCAATAAAATACTGATATAAATTGCATAGGGATATTGGTAAAATTGCCTCTGGTAAATTTATATAACTTTTATGATCCTGTTCATCTACAAAATAATATTATCAAAGCTCTAACCATGATAGCAGATATCTTATTACTTTTCAATTTTATCAAATGATGTTGATCTAAGTAGATCAGCCGAGATGTATGTTTCTACAAGTATCCTAACTGTAGACACAGAAATGGTTATTCCAATACTCATAGCCTAAGAATAAAACTTTGTACTATTTAAACCACCCAACAATGTAAAAAGGCCTGTGCAACATGATATAAATTATCAATTATATTTCTGCTACTACAGTATATGAAACACAGGAAGTAATGTTCACACACTATTGGTAAAATTAAACACACAATCATCTATTTCACGCTAAGACTTAATACACTTCACATCAGTCCCATTACAGGAATCAGTCCAAGTGCAAACAATAAAAAGATCAAACGATGTGCCTCGGGATTGACAGCTTGTGATAAAAACAAAACTACAATTTCTAAAGTTAGATGTTATTTATCGGGAGTGTTAGATTTCATCCTTTTACAGTAGATGTCCCGAAACCTAGTTGGAGCACGAAAAAAAACCTGCAATTCCATTTATTTTGTTTTAAATATTTTAGTTTCCGGGTGAAGTACTTTTAGGAAATGATGTCTCAGGGATGTAGACAGGACAATATTATTACCTAACGACTGCTGGATGTTGTTAAACCATTATCCCGGAGCTACTAATGTTATTTAACCCCAGAGTTCACCATATTACCTGTCTACGTAATTACATCTTCTGCTAACAACGTAGCAGCCAGCAGCATTAATGAAGACATCACAGTAGAAAGTAAAAAAGTTGTAAAAGTTGCTTGTTAGTGGACTCTGGTAGAAAACCATGTTACATTACGGAGGATAGAGAATTTAAGAGCCTTCGATTGAATGGAAATGTTTACTGGCATCTATTACCCTGCTCTGTCATAGTATAAGCATTCTCCTATTTATATAATGCGCAAGTGTGGCAGTCTTATTGACTTTCATTCATATTAGTGGACCAAGTGAATTGTATTACCTATTGTTTGGTAATACATACTGTGTGAATATTCAATGAATGATCGAATGAGCTATGATGCATTAAGGATTATTACTTCTCAAAAATTGAGTTGGTAATTTTGTTTTATGTTCTACTTTATCTAGTTGTTTAGTTTTTGCAGCAGAAATTATGTTTTGTAAATATTGTTTATGTTCTACTTTATGTATTGTCTTCATTGTGCAACAGAAATTATGTTTTGTAGATGTCTGTTGAAGGTATTTAGGTCTATTATCTCCGGACACTTGGAAGTCATTACAGAAAGAAACTTGCTCTGTCAGCCCATTGGCCATCATCTGTCAATTCATTGGCCATCATCTGTCAATTCATTGGCCATCATCTGTCAATTCATTGGCAGTCATGAAAAACAAATAAAAAAATGTATATTTCCATTACAGTATCTGCAATATATGGCCTCAGACCATAGTTAAAATCATTCTTTGTACATCACTATTTATCACACTGAACAGAAGAAAATATGGTTCTGACAATTTATGTTTAATTAGTTGGTGTTTTCCAATGCTGTAAACTTGATGGTGACAGGTTTATCTGGCTTATTGTCAGCTAATGCCATGTAAATTAGGTCTTTATTTTGAAGACCTGTTTTACCTTAAATGAGCTGTAAAATTGATTGGTTTGCCAATAGGGCCCAGACACACTGTTATTCACTCAATTGTCAAGTGTAGCATTCCTGCAGACATCTTTCAGACACTATAGTGTCATCTTACAGACACTATAGAGTGTCATTTTACAGACACTATTTAGTGTCATCTTACAGACACTTTAGAGTGTCATCTTACAGACACTATAGAGCATCATCTTACAGACACTATAGAGCATCATCTTACAGATGCTATAGAGTGTCATCTTACAGACACTATAGAGCGTCATCATACAGATACTGTAGCATGTCATCTTACATACACTATGGAGTGTCATATTACATACACTATATAGGGTGTCATCTTTCAGACACCATAGAGTGTCATCTTACAGACACTATAGAATGTCATCTTACAGATGCTAAAGAGTGTCATCTTACAGATGCTATAGAGTGTCATCTTTTGTTCAGGCTGCACAAATGTACACGTCACAGCCCATATAGGAGAGGAAAATATTTTCTAATGCCATTTCCACAAGGTGGTGAATCAGGAAATTAAATAATTGTACATGATAGATGTTTCATCATAAAACCTTCCTCCATATTTGGAAGAGAAGTATTTTTAGTTTTCAAAATTAGAAAAAGATGCACTGCAGTAGATTCCCCTAGGGAGACAAATTACAATAACTGCATGATTTGTCCAGCTAATGCTATCATCCATCTTTGTGGCAATTCCAACATGGCATTCAGTGTAATACTAGGAATAATTATTGTCAGAAATTCCTAATTAGAAGTATTATGTAAGAGCTTAAAGATTTCAACAGTCACAAGTCATTATGGTCAGAAATTCCTATTAGTAGTATTGTATAGGAATGTCGAAGCATTCAGACAATCACAAATCATTTTGGTCTCTGATGAATTGAAAAGTCCTTTTTCCCATTTCAGTGTTAAGTGACATTAAGAAAAATAATTCTTCTAATCCATCCTAAGTTGTAATTATTATTTGATAGATGTGACTGTACTCAAGGTCACGGTGGATATTAAATGATTGGTGGTTCCTCATTCCTGCACCATGTGCAATAAGGCATGATTGTAACCTGCATGCAATGTGGCATGCTAGCATAATGTGACAACCCATTTCACTCTAGACTGCCACTCTCTCAAATAATTAGCATAACAGAGCAAATTACTCCCATGTTTTAGCACTACCAGAAAGTAACATAGACGTTATGATATATTGGGATATATGAATAGATTTATCGTCTGTGATCAACTGTTGCAAATAATTGAACGGATATCTTTCATTTCACCTCATGAAATCGGCATACGCGTCCTAGACATTTTGGTATAATTCCTGCGATATGATTTCATGGAGCAATATGACTTTATAATGAAGTCTATTTCCTTACTGACAATCAATCATAATCAAGGGAGACAATTCCAGAATGTAGACCCAGACCTAAGATGACCCACAATGTGACCCCTGACACGGAGCGGTCGATCATTGATAGGGCTAGTATAGGTATACTGGGTAATACTGGGTATAAGTGTGTTCATCTATATTCAATCTCCAGACACGGGCAGAGCCTCTAACACAGTGCAGCGTATTGCACGGCAGGCAGAGGGGAGGATATGCCCAACAGACAATCCTGGTTCAAAGAGCTCCATCCCATTTACAAAGGAAATGTGCCATGATGGTCCATTTATCAATTATTGTCTGGATAAATCAACTATTTCACATGGGCAATAATTGGTAAAGTGAGCGCCCGGTGGCACCCTATCATAGCCACGGGCATCAGCCGGACAGATGAGTCCACTGCATGCAAGCCGAGTCAAGCCGTGGTTCCAGCAGCAGGTCAAGCCGAGTATGTGTGGACTTGTCATTGCTTCTAGAGTCACTTCCATAAATTGTCAATCCCACTTGACCTTTGTGTCTTAAAAGTGTCAATGCATGCGAGGCGCTAAATACATTACTGCATTTCTGCTTCAGAGATGTTCTCAATGATGTGTTTCTGCATGAACGAGGATGTTAGAAATCGGCATTGATAACAGTGTAATTTAATATGTCTCCTACTGAGTTGAATTTCTATTTAAACTGTCACTTTATTGCTGGGCAATGGAGCGCGTGTTAGCAGTAATGGCTGCAGCTCCCACAAGGACCTCCTACTGAGAGATGAGAAGCCTCATGAAGTGACCTCATAGACATGTCCATAACCATCATAATCATGTCCTTAACCATACTCATCATGTACATAACCATACTCATCATGTACATAACCATCATCATCATCATGTCCATAACCATCATGTCCATAACCATTGTCATCTTGTCCATAACCATACTCTTCATGTCCATAACCATCACCATCTTGTCCATAACCATCATCATCATGTACATAACCATACTCTTCATGTCCATAACCATCACCATCTTGTCCATAACCATCACCATCTTGTCCATAACCATCATCATCATGTACATAACCCTCACCATCATGTCCATAACCATCATCATCATGTTCATAACCATACTCATCATGTTCATAACCATACTCATCATGTTCATAACCATACTCATCATGTCCATAACCTTACTCATCATGTCCATAATCATTATCATCATGTCCATAACCATCATCATCATGTCCATAACCATCATCATCATGTTCATAACTCATCATGTCCATACTCATCATGTCCATAACCATCATCACCATGTCCATGAATCATCCTTGTAATTTCCATAACCATCTTCATAATTTCCACAACACTCCACTTCATGTCCATAACTGTATGTCTACAAATGGAAGTGTTTGCATTTAAATTAATTAAGCAAATGCAATGTCTCATGGGCGCTTCCTTGAAATCAAAACCATCTCCCAAATCAAATAAGAAATAGTACTATTTACATAATCTTTTTTTGAACAACATCGTCCTTGGTGCTTTGAATAATTAATGCAATTTCATCCTGTCGGTAATCAGATTTGTACAAGAGCTTCGGAGGAAATGTGAACACTGCCAGTAGAGTGACATTCAATCAGCTCTCATCATGAACTGTGACAGATAATCTACATCTGTGCCATCTATTGATGTATCTACAAATAAAGACAGAGTTTCACAAGTATGCCCTCAAGAGTTACAGAGAGCGCATAAAGTTGATCATTTAATGGCCCCATTGCCATGCCAAGACACAATTAACTATTTACTTATAACCTAGACAGTTTTATAGAAATATACTAATGTGTGTATTTGTACAGTAAGTATTATTTTCTTCTCAAATCTGAACAAGACTGAGTACAAATGAACATTATCATATCAATATAAGAATTTATCTTTCTATTCATATTATTCTTGCATAAATCCACATTAGTTTTACCGGTATATACATTTATATTTGTGTATGTCCTTTAACATAAATTACTATTGTGACAACAATAAAATATATTTGTTAATTAATGTTTAATTAAATAAGAACAGTAAACCTAATTTTATCATGTATAAAACATTGTACTCTTATCATATTTGGTATAACTTGTCTACTTACCTGTTACACATATAGTGTTTTCTGTTCAATATTAGTATTTATTTTGAAGCAATATACATATACACTATATTTTGAGCCACTGGATGATCATTCTATTTAACAATTCTGAACATGTCATTGTAACAGTACTAGTAGTAACGGAAGTTTTCTTAATCTTCAAGGAAATATTTTTATGGATTTGTTTAATTTTTAAAGGTTGAAACTCATACTATTTTTGATCAGTTTTATACATACCGTAACGTTTAAACTATTATGATCCTAGTGCACTCAACATTAACAAGTGCATGTCAGTGAGAGCGTTATTGTTTACATGGTGTTACAATACCCAGCTTTTGACATTACTTGTCATCCTAGCACAGCTTTAACTGACTGCTATACAGTGCAGCAACATTTCTCAACATTTATTTCTAGGTTTACGGGGTATTGCCCAAGTAGGAACACATTAGTCTACATGTAGGTTAGTTTAGATACAACAAATGCATTAGGCTTATAGTTAGTTTATTTGTGTACATGTTTATTGGTTTTCATTTACGTGCACCAAGTTCACCTGACATTATGGTTTATGTCAAGCACTGAAAACTCAGAAAATAGAAATAAAAAGATTTGATGATGATAAAACCAATTTATAAATAAATAGCTTCATTGCCATTCTGGTATACTATTTATAGTGACTATTAATTAAATACATAGAAAAGTACCAGTTTGAATTAATACTGATTTGTAAGGAAATTGATATCTACATTTATTTTGCCTCCATGTGAAAAGATCTGATCTGATTGGTTCACGTGAGTTTGATAATATCCTGTGCATCCTGCTTGAGAAGCTGAGAGGGAAATAAATTTATCAGCAGGAGGATGGATAAGAACACTTATACCCCACCATGTGTCAATGCAGTGTCATGGCCTGCATTCTCTGTTTAATGACATTGAAAATTGCCCCCAATCTCCTGTCAGCTGTTGTGACTATGTATACAATAAATTAATATGTATTTCAAGAAATGTTTTATTAATTATTTTACAAGGATCTAGCTTACATTCTTCTTAGTAAAACTGATATTTGGGATTTTAGATTCACCCCATGGAAATGTATAGAATTATTTTTAGCTTGACCAAATCAAGTCTTCTAGTATTTATCAATGTCAGAGGATCACAGATGTGGAGAAAATGGTAGGACAATGTATCAATATGATTGGTTAGTGCTATGTGATAAAGCCATGTAGGACAACTTACAAAGATGCTTGATTAGTGTTATGTGATAAAACCCTGTTGAACACTTCTAACTGAAGGCATCTTTTGCAGAAATGAGAATTTTCATGATTTGGTATGAATGAATGAATTATTGTTTTACGTCACAGCGGGAATCTTTTTGGTAACAAAAACAGTCCACATCCACTTCCAGTTATAACATTATCTTTGTAGTAGTGTGACCTAATCTCTGTAGTAGTGAGATGGAGATAACCACACAGACAGCCAGGCCTGATGTAAGCCTAAATGGGTGATTACATTTGATATATGGCATCACATTAACAAGACGTAGATAAGATTACATTGGACTTCATCATGCAGTGGCAGATCCAAAGTCCTAGCTCTGTTCCTGGTGTGGACTTCAAAGCAGGATATCACTCAGTGGCCTTGCTGGAAAGTCACCCAACTTTGTGCAGTCATTGAGTTACTAGTAGTGTAGATTGACTATTGTATTGATACTATTGTAATGTGGCTATTGTAAACTGTACATTGTAAAACAACTATGCTATTGTGCCTGCTGCAGGAAAGTGACCATAATTGTATTATAGACTGACTTCTTCTAGAGATGTATTCAGTAGTGTAAGTGACACTGGATGGTATGCACACATACACACACACACACACACACACACACACACATACACACACACACACATACACACACACACAGAGTGAACACACACACACACACAGAGTGCGCGCACACGCACACACACACACACACACACACACAGGCAAGTCATTGACCAGAATTTACTGGAGTTCACCAGAGTTCTCCCAGATACTTCACCAATTACACAACCATGTCCTATATCTAGGCAGAGTTTGACAGCCCGAGTTAAACATGCTAAATGGAGATGGTATTCTACTGATTGTACTCAAGGTATTGCTATTTTTTCATGTCATGTATGAGAGGAACGAAGACTGACTGGCATTGGAAGCTTGGTTAGATGTCCGCTACGTATTCATTGACTCACATGCTTGTGTGAACAGCATTTATGGATCTGAGATTGAAATGCATATATTAAACGACTTTTCAACTTGAAATCAGGTCATATGAAGTCAACTTTGAGGTGTATACTCAGTGTACCAAACAAAGTTAATGTGACACTAAATACAAGTTAAAGGCATACACAATCGCATTTTTCTTTACATTTCATTTGTTAAATTAATTTTACCTAAAAGTATGTAAAATATGTTCTCACTGAGAGAAATGTATGCTATAATAGTATATGTTCTTCGAGTATCAATACTTTGGATCCAACAGTAAATTAATCATATAGGATATACATGCTATAGCTGATGCAACAAATGTAGATTAAAAGTTGAGGTAAAACTAAAAGAACATACAGATTTAAAACAAAAATAATTTTACCTCAACTTTTAATCTACATTTGTGTATGCCTTTAATTTGTATTTAGTGTCATTTAATATTTACTATTGTTTAAGATCAGTTCTATTTCTATTTTATTATTATCAGTTGGTATTGAAGAGTGTTGATTATGTTAACCTTGCTTCAACTGATGATGGTCAGAGATGCTGTATTAGTGGATACTGAAGTACATGTAAGACATGGATGTATATAATGTACATACTATATAATAGTATATAATGTATGTATATAATGCTGCTGACGACAGTGCTATTCTGATGGGTGGTCTCCAATAATGTCTTCATGTTCTCCTTATCTCATCCCTTCTGTCAACTTGAGTGCTGATATAAACTCTGATGCATTCATTATTCAGACACGCGGATTACTGACGTCTGACGATGTTTTCTCGTGATCTTACTTTGGGAAGCAGTATTAATATTTATAGAAATAATTAATCTCTGAGATTAGGGTATTGCTTACCTTGGTTCTTGCTGTTGACTTTTCCACAGAAAGTTACATGCACGTACAACTGTAAGCGTGAATTGCATTAAATATGGAAGAGACCTCTAATCACTCTGGAAATCTTGGACATAACAGGGATGGGAAGTGGTGATGAGGACATCGCGGGTGTAACAGGGATGGGGGTGGGGATGGGTATAGGGATATAGTAATAATATAATCTATTTATATAGCGCCGAGTTCCAGCTATAGGCTGCTCACAGGTGCTTATATAGGGCATCTTCTTCATGGTGACAAACATTATAAGTTTATGAGCATGAAAGGATGAAGTGCAATTTCTGTTTGAATACTTTAGAGTTATTTCCCTTGGTTTGAGTCCTACAAGGTGTGTGTTCTCAGTACAAGAAATATTATCCTACCTTTCATGTAAGTTGCTTCTGTTTTTTACAGATAGTACAAATTTCCATATACCCGCCTGGGAGGTTTACAAATAATTCACTTATTACCCGCTGCTATGACAACGGCATGATGTCTTTACATAGGAGTCGAGGGGAAGCACAATGACGTCACAATGATATATGACGCCACAGCGATCAAGTACGGCCAAAATGGCCTGCGACTTTTTCAGGCAAACGTTTTGATTGAATTTAAACACCATGTTCAGGTACAGTAACATGGTGGTAGGATAAATTTGTTGTCAACTCATCCCTCGGGGTAGATGGAATGATGTACCCTGCTTGAGAGCCCTAATTGTACCCCGAGCTGTTAGAGCTCTCGCGCAGAGTCCATCATTCCATATATCCCTCATGACGAGTTGACAACTTATAATGTAGTCTCAACACTTGATTGAGAGTTAGTTTTTATGACATTTCTTTTTCTATGAAACCATTGTCATTTAATCGATAATAAAATTGTACATTGAAACTAAAATAGTATTCCATTCAATCATCTTTTATAAATAAAATAATATTGTTTTCATATTGAAAGTTTAAGCATGGACCCTAGTTACAAGTCTGTTCAGTCTGGGATAAAAACAATATTTGAAAGCAAACACATTGCAGTTACACCAAGCTATAATAAATCATTGCCTTGACTGTGACATTTGTGTTTCATCAGGCACAGTACTGTAACTGATCATACAAATAAATCTAGATGGAAAGGAATAACTAATCCTCTTTACTTCTTTGTAAGACACAAATGTATTTCATTGGGATGAGTCTCTATAATATTCTTTATAGAACTTGTCAGCTTCTCACCTAAATAGTTATTTATACATGCGCAGCTTAAACTTATTTATCTGTCTGATAGAGGGAGATAGTCTAATCCCAAGGATATTAAAGATATTGAGAACTGCGTCATTCACAAATCATGAGAAATGTACCTTTAGATTATAAGATGGTAAATGATACAAATAGATCACTTTCAAAGATTTCTTAGTTGAAATACTGATATTGATATTCTAAGTAAGATGTATCACAAGTGATATGTGAAAAACATGATCACCTTTACTATTTATATTATTTCTTTTACAATACATGTATTATTAATATTATTTTTAATAATATCAAATTACAATTTAGTTATTGTTATATTCTACTGTATGACAGTATGTTTCTTTGACCTTGAAATTCATAGTCATTGTTGATTTAATATAATCTGATATAATGTATCTGACATGTATGCTATACACATCTGATCATTGGATGTGATGTAGAATGTGAATGAATACTGTACATATGATATGATGTTCAATGTACCTAGTATGATGACTACCTTTAATAGATCACGTCTTTACACTGTTCATATCTGGCAGGGCATCTGTAATTCATTGGTCTTCCCACTTATTTAAAATCATCCCACAGTTATACTAATATTGCCTTCATTCAGTTTCAGGATGATATGTGTTATAGACAATTGTCACTTGTTTCAGCATCTTGTTCTAATATTCATAGCATTCATCTGAAATATGTCGACAGGATGCTGTCAGTTGGCATACATTGACTGAAAGTTCTAAATTACATTTGGATATCACCTGTCACCTATGTTGTTTGTCTGAAGTTTGTAATCTCATCATTTTGTCAAACTGTCTGCATACACACTGGCATGCAAACATTCATTCCATTGTTATGCTAATCTGATTTCCACGAAAGTACTGGTCTCTTTTCATCTTATTGACAGCTCCAATGTTAGTTAATAGTGGACAAATCTGAAGCCTGCATAATGAAATGGCAATCTCAGTATGATAATGTATACAGGACAGAACAGAACTGTTATTCTCCCATGCCAAGAACCTTTGAATTATTAGAAGAGGTCCAAAGTAATACGTGGATGCTTTATGCTTAACACAGCGGTGAAAAGAATGATTTTCTGGCGTTAATCTCATCCCAGCTGAATTAATGGCAAGCACAGGCCTACAGTGCAGTTCCTGGTACCTACATCAGTTATGTTTATTAAGATGGTAAAACATCAAGACATATATGTCTGGCAGAGATTTTCTTAAATTGTTTCTTGAAATATGTAGAAAAAAGTTACCTAAATTTTTCATTTTCAGAACAATGCATGGTTACTTCCTGATGTGACCTTGTCATTGTTCTTTGCCATGTCTTTGTTCTTGTCCTTATCTTGTCCTTTTCTTGTTCTTATCATGTCTTTGTGCTTGTCCATTGTCCTTGTTTTTGTCATTTGTTCCTGTCCTTGTCTATGTTTTTGTCTATGTCTTATCATTTTCTTGTCCTTGTCTTGTCTTATTTTATCATTTATGTTCAACATTTGTTCTTGTCTTTATTCTTATTCTTGTAATTATCCTTGTCTTTTGCGATATTCTCATTTTCTTTTACTTTGTCCTTTACCATTGTCCTTGTTCTCATCATGGATTCCTCTGAATCATCATCCTGCCAGACCCCAAATGTAGATCCTCTGTATAATGAAGTGAAGGATCTTTCTGGAAAAGAGTACATTATATACAACAGGGTTTGGTGTGGGAAATATTATGGTTCCAAAAATGTGTCCATAAATTTAATATTGACAGATTGTATTTAGAGTGAGAAGTGTTTGGATTCACCACATTGAAAGTATGTTATCTGCATGCACCAGCTAGATTTATGCTAATCTTGGGACTTGAACCTGAGTTGCTGCATTGCAACTTAGCCAAAGAGGTAACCCTTCTGGCCAAGACCAGTAGCATGAGTAGGAGCATCTTATATGACACCCAGCTACATTCAGATGGCTTATACTCTGTCAAGGCCCATAGCAATTGTGGGTACCCCAGTGTGCATATTTCACTCTGAAGGTATGACATCCACAGATGAAGGCGATGGTGTCCACAGATGAAGGCCGACAGTGTCAAGCCTCATAGTAACATGATTTGTGTCTGTTTCAGAACCGTCCATGGATGATTGGCCGCCTCCAGAGCCAGAGTTCCTGACCGTGCCCAACAACATCACAGTGAGAGAAGGTGAACTGGCTGTGCTGCCCTGCTCTGTACTGCACCTCGGGACTAAACAGGTAAATA
Source organism: Lepetodrilus fucensis (assembly GCA_032361325.1). Lineage (NCBI taxonomy): Eukaryota > Metazoa > Mollusca > Gastropoda > Lepetellida > Lepetodrilidae > Lepetodrilus > Lepetodrilus fucensis. Next base: position 19,717 of record JAUTBV010138150.1, read on the forward strand.
CACAGGGCTTAGGCCAGGGGACTAAACAGGTAAATACACAGGGCTTAGGCCAGGGGACTAAACAGGTAAATACACAAGGCTTAGGTCAGGGGACTAAACAGGTAAATACACAAGGCTTAGGCCAGGGGACTAAACAGGTAAATACACAGGGTTTAGGCCAGTGGACTAAACAAGTAATTTCATGGGGGCCTAGGCCAGGGGACTAAACAGGTAAATACACAGGTCTTAGTTCAGGGGACTAAACAGGTAAATACACAGGGCTTAGGCCAGGGGACTAAACAGGTAAATACATGGGGACTGGAGTGAAGGGACTGCAATAGTCCTGTTAGTAAGGAACTAAACAGGTACATACATGAGACTTAAGTAAATGATTAAACAGGTAAATAAACTGGGCTAAGGCAAAGGAACAACAGGTAAATGCAATGGGAATCTGAATATCTGTTGAGTGGACTAAACAGATTTACATGGCAATGGGTGAATGTCCTAGGAACATATGTGTGCCAGAGTGACTAATGGACAAAGATATGTTGACAAGATGAATGTTTTAAAACTAAAAGCACTGGGCTGTTTGTCAGATAAGCAATGGACAACAAGCTTCTCAGTCTCCCTCTTTGAATACATTAGGTATCAGCACTTAGCAAGTACATGCACCAGTACAAGAAGGCAAGTCTAGAATTCCTTGTTTTATCCCCCACAGACACCTACGCTTGTATCTATAAAAGACAGGAATAGACATTGTAAAACATACTTATTTTAATATATAAGAAATTGAAGTTGAAGTAACTTACATGTAGATTATTATGTATGCTAAACCCATTTTTCAGTTGTATCTTGAAATGACAGGTCATACATAATATATTTTTTTAAATTAACGTAAGTAGAAATTTATTAAAGTAAAATGTCATAGGCCCATAGTACGTTCATATTTCACAATTGTGCAATACGTGACTTTAGATATAGAAACATATGTATTGTCTATTGATTTATTATTTTCAATTATGCCTGTCTGCTCAAGGCCAGAAATCCTAAAATAACGTTTTGAGATCTTCAATAAATAATTGAAACATTCCTGGTGAATCTAATCCAGCACTATGTCCCTAATTGATTCTGTATGGCTGGTGTTTCTAACACATCCACGACTTGTGAAATCTTAGGAACATCGATGGACATCATAGGAACATCAACACAGTGCTTTATCTCGTTTACTGTCAAGTACTTTAGAGAACGGTTTACTTCAAGTACTTTAGAGAACGGTTTACTTCAAGTACTTTAGAGAAAGGTACGACCTCTTGGGTCTATGTTCAATGTGAAAGAAATCAAAGAACAGGTATGCTAAAAGAGTGTTACCATAGTAATATATTATGTAGTAGTAGAGTCTTAAAAACTTGCTCAGTTAAGATAAGGAGTATGCCATGCTCAGAGAATGGGAAAGTTTGATCATTCATTGAATTAGTTAGTCTGTGATTGATTATACATCTCGACTCTAGAACCGTGGACATAATTAGATGGACCACTCTTCAGGTACCATTGGCGCCCTCGATAGGACAAGTTAACACTGTCCTAATTCCATGGTAGCTATGACCTACAACAGTTTCAATCATACCAGCTTCAAATGTAGCTTCAAGATACTCGTAATGTAGTGCTGAGGGCATGCTTTCGAGCATGGATTTGGTGCAATATAGACATTCACATTATTTTATTTTTAAATATATTTTGTATTAATATTATTATTATTATTATTACAAATTGTTTATGAGTTATTATTATTATTATTATTATTATTATGAAATGTTTTTGAGTACTCAATATATTTCACAATATTGGGACCTGGATGCAAGTATATGTACTTACTTTAGATGAAAGTCAAAATACTGTTTCCATAGTATGTAATTGTAGATCTCTGTTCATCACTTGCCTACTGGATACATTACTATCATTGGTTTATGGAACAGCTGAAACTGATGCAGATTGATAGGTACCGATATTCTTAAATAAATACTAATAATCTGTGTATTTATTTTGCGCAAACTCCATAATCAAAGGCTTGCTCATGGCACTACATTATTTCCTATTGGTATTGAAATGTATATAAACAGCTAGCTACTATGTTTGTTTTATTAATGTCCACAGTCATCTATAGATTTTTTTAATCAAATTTTTTAAAGATTTATTGATCATTTTTAGTCCAAATTAATCCGATCCAACCTTGTCAATATTAGCGTACATTGATATAATAAACACACCTGTAGTAAGTCAATTTACAGCATCCATATAGATCATTATACTTTTTAAATAGTCTTGTGTCAAACACTGTAAGCATTAACATTGACATTGCTGTTGCTTTAGGCATCATATTAAGTTAGTTAGAAAGTTCACATAGCTCAAAACAGAAAAGCTTTTAAACTATAATCTCACTCCACACTCAAGCTTCCTTTGGGTTAAGAGCTAGGTTTTCACCTAATGAAAGTTAACTAAGCATTTGACCTCATGCAACCCCCAAGATGCACACAAGTCGGTTTAGGGAAGGAGCCAAACACTGGTGAACCATTTAACTCCTCAAGAAATTGACACACTAAAGTTGGGTTAGAAAGGCGCCAAATGGTGATGAACTATACAACCCCACAAGAGACTGAATGCATCTAAATTGGCCCAGAAAAGAGGGGCCGGGATATGAATGGCAAAGCTCCTCCAAGCATTTCAGACACAAAGTGAATTGAGGAAATGGTTCAAAAAGTGCTGAACTTATAACTGTTACACTGACGCAACCATCCAATTTTCATATTTGATACATGAAAAAAAAATATCATTGATAGGGAGGGTTATGTATCACAATGGAAGTCGTGTGTTCTTGCCCTATAACTCCAGAGAGAACTTTGATTTAATTATATTAAAACCATGCATTGAAACTCTTCTATAGTACATGCTCTGATTCTATCTGCCCTCTCGGTGTCGGTTTGGACATTGAGGTACCTTATGTCCATATCTGTATGTCGTTCCTTACGATGTCCATGTCTGTCTGTCTCTCATTCCTTATGACATCCGGATATATGTCTGTCATTCCTTACCCTTACCATTCCTTCCCTCAACTACAGGTTTGGTGCCACCGTTTTATGACATCATTTGTGTTTCTTATCATACAGGAAAGTATTCAGCTCTCACCTATTGATTTTGATACAAAAAGCCAGCATGTCGCAGCAATCTAATTAACATGTTGGGTAATATTTGAAGTACATGTATTATCCTGGATTGTGCTCAATGTAAGTCTAAAGAGGAATTTTAATTCAAGGCTGGAAATTTGATGGAAGCTGCATGCTTCTTTATAATGATCAAAGACACATTGTACGTTGAAGGTATAAACATGAGACTCTCACCTGGCAATCCGAAGTGTGTGTGTGTGTCAGAGAAGTTTCAATGTAATTAAATCAGTAATAATGAGCTGGTTTGTTGTAGGGAACAGATTACATCCCAGATATATTCAGTGTCTCGCCACCCCTTCATTAAAATACATGTATATGGGATGAATTCAATTTAGTTGTTTTTATGTGTGCAAGTGAAATATTGATATAGTTTTGTAAAGAAGTATGATGATAAACTAAGTCCAATTTTTGTAATTCTTCTTTGTAATAATAATAAAATAATAAAATCAAATTCCTGGAAATGTAATAAAGCTTAAATATGTAATCATATCTTAATCTTTACAATGATTGTTTCTTTATACTATCTTTATTCTCATGAACATTTCATTAAGATAAGATAAGATAATGTTTATCTAGCTTTCCCCTGCTTCCAGAACAATTTGAACTGATGGGAATATTGTTTTAACCATTGCAGACCTATTCTCAATTGACATCAATAAAACTACAGGTATCAATATTAAAGATTAGAAAGACAATGCATTAATCACAGTGCCAATCTACACCATGAAGATTTAATCTTATCTATAGACCTGATAAACCAGTCGGTTCAGACATGAAAATATAATTACTGGTGATACCACAAGCCGGTGTTAATAGGACCGTCAGGTTATTGCTACGAGAGATTCCCATGAGGGTGCCAGCAATGTATAATGCTTTCAGTACTTCTGTCAGACAAGATAGCTTTTATTGCTCATCATTTTAACAATGCCTGATCCGTTGTGTAAACATTACTGCAGATAATGTAATGGAGAGCTGGTGATGTCTGGCTTTATGTATCCACCAGGAACTATTGTCCCTGCATTATTGGATTACCACTGTGGGTGGAGATGTAGTATTGAGGTGTATTCCTGTGTTTATGACCCTGCAATAGCGACGGCCGGACTCTAATGCTATATGAATGTCTGATCCCATGGTATGCAGTGATGCATTTTTAGAGACGTAAAGCTTAAAGGAAATAAATATTGTTTAACGTATATCATATGGATGGTTGGACAGTCTTAGGTAGGAGATTAAGTCATGTTTAATGTGCACTATTCTTAATTGGAATAAATGTAATGCTGTATGCTCAATTAATTTTGTAAGAAATGTATCAAATGTTAAGCTGATGATTGTCTTGTCAATATATCGAAAATGTGATAAAACCCTTGAAGATAACATTTATCATGGGAATCTTTTTATAATTTAATTCATATTCTGATAAATGAATGTAATGAAAAGAATCCACATGTATTAGACACTGACAGATTGGTCTGTAGAGACTAATTGACTATTATTTTTGCTATGCAGCATAGTTTTTCAAGGAAAGTCATCAATCAGACAGCTAAAATGTAAAAGTAAAAATTCAATAATGCCAACTATTAGAAGACAAGTTTTAATGTTATAATAATGTTAGAAGATAAATGAGTCTGGAGTATGAAGCTTGTAAAACAAAGCGCAGCAGTATGCTGCATGATGGCTTGTACATAGAAGCTAAAACAATCTCATAATCAGTTCCGAAACTGACTCTAAGATAGTAGTATTCTATTTGGACATCACCAGTTTCTATTGATATGAGCAAAAGAATGTCAAAATGTTTAATGAACAAAGTAAGATCTTATTTTAATTAGATTAAAGCTAAAAGAACCATAAATTTCATGAAATCTTTAAGCATTGCTTTTTCTCTCATCAGAAATCCTGATGAACCTGTAACTAAAGAAACTAGAATGTAATGTTAAAGTAAACCAGTCGTGATCACTAGAAGTTGAACGAACATAATTCTTCAATCAGCAATAAGAGGAAGCCGTCAGTCTGTGGATATTTCTGGACTGTCTCTAGCAGATGAATATGTCCAAGGAAAGCATGGCTTCTGACTGGGTTCTCGGAGTAGTCCAGAAATGAGCAGCTGGTGTAGAGGTTACTAGTGCTGTATAAGAGGTTACTAGTGCTGTATAAGAGGTTACTAGTGCTATATAAGATGTCATCAGTGCTGTATAAGCTGTCTGAATGTCTACAGTTCCAGTATTGGACTCCACAAACCTACCTGATCAGTGTGATCTCTCAATTCCACCAGGTAGATCTGTCGATGTCATCCAGGTTCTGGTAGATCTGTCGATGGCATTCAGGTTCTGGTAAATCTGTCTATGTCACCAGGTTCTGATAGATCTGTCAATGTCATTCAGGTTCTGGTAGATCTGTCGATGTCATCCAGGTTCTGGTAGATCTGTCGATGTCATCCAGGTTCTGGTAGATCTGTCGATGTCACCAGGTTCTGATAGATCTGTCAATGTCATTCAGGTTCTGGTAGATCTGTCAATGTCACCAGGTTCTGGTAGATCTGTCAATGTCATTCAGGTTCTGGTAGATCTGTCAATGTCACCAGGTTCTGGTAGATCTGTCGATGTCATCCAGGTTCTGGTAGATCTGTCGATGTCATTCAGGTTCTGGTAGATCTGTCGATGTCATCCAGGTTCTGGTAGATCTGTCGATGTCACCAGGTTCGATGGGTGAGAGATCATGTATGCTATGACGTCATATGACGTTTTATGAACAACATTCTGAGTTGAGTATGAAATCGTACTGAGAAAAGTTTTGTAATCCAGATGTAAAGAATAATGTCAAAGATGTCAGTCCAAAATTTCAGTTAAATGTCAGAGTCAACAATCTTAGTGAATGCTCAACTTAATGTTGTCTAGTTGACATTAAATATCATGTAACTCCATTCAGCCTAGAACTTTTCTTTTCTGAAATGTTCTTGAACCAAATACTTGAAATATAAAGACGGCTATTACTGACTCCATAATGGCTGAGACATATATCTGAAAAACAATTGTAAATCATATTTGTTTAAAAATTCAACATTTTCAGGATTATTTTTAATAACCTGACACTCTAGACTAACGACATTACAAACCCTGACATACATAATTATAGTAAACAAATAATGTCTGTATCAATTTCCCGGAGTGAGACATCCGAACTATATCTGTCTCTGTTGGTGAGACATCCTGTCTGTCCTGAGGCTAACTGTGCTCTACTGTGCAGTGTGTTACCGGTGGAATTGGATTAGTCTGGTGGTGCACTGGGAAAGGGATTTCCTATAGAATCTACTGAGGTTCCCAGACACAGACAGTTGACTCTGTCCAGTGTTAACTAGCAGTGTCATGATCCTGAGTGCTTGTCTTTAGCATGTCATATCTTCTAATAAGCTTATTAATGTTGCTTATCAAACATGTCATCTCTGGATCTCCGTTTCATCGTTATACCCTTTGGACTGGGTTTTTGGACATTGATTTTGGCTTATTTGAATCTATACTATTTGTAGGGAATGTCCTGTATTATTTGATTTCCTATCTTTTTCTTAATAAGATTTTGGCTTATTTGAAACTGTGACATTTGTGAGAAATGTCTGTAATGTAAATATCACATTCTCCTTGCTACTGAATTCATTGGTGTAATTGATTACCGGTATCTGTAAATGCTGTAACTGAATTTGGGGCAACAGATTATATTCCAGTAAAGTGCTTGCAGATGGATCTATCTGACCATA
>JAUTBV010138151.1:0-11587 GCA_032361325.1 Lepetodrilus fucensis
CTAGATCAGTTATCCGTTCTAGTATTCTTGAGAATAGATGGTAATGCATTTCAGTCACTCCTTTCAAATGAGAATAATACCAATTAATATTGTTTATATTTATATTTATGTTCACTCTCTGAAACTATGAATATGCTCTATAATCATGTCATGTACACGATATGTTTCGTGACATATTAATAGAGGAATACCTAAATGGAAATGGGAATTGTTTGTGAAAGTTTGGGGTGGAACTAGACCTCCCATACTTGGCATGATGATGCTACGGGATTCAGAGAATTGCAAAACACAGGTAAATCCCGAGCTATATCCGATGTAGTTAACCCACTATCCCGCACCTGCACAAAAAAAGAACATGCTAGGTATAATTTTCCAGATCCATGCAGAAGATACAGTTGACAGATAATAGCAGCGCTGGCTGATTGAGTTAATGTGAAACACATGTCTTTGGCCTTTGATTTCGTCCTGGGATAATACATTGTCGACATCGTATTGACGTAACCCTATATCAGCATTTATACACAACACACGCGTTGTTCTAACTTGTCCACTATAGGCTGTACAACACACGAGGTACAGATGATAACGTTTGCTTAACATATCACCGTAAATACTCAGAAAAGGTTAGATTCCGTTTGCAATAGGTTTTACTGATTTTGCAAGAGTTGATGCTTTTTTCCCCAATTGATTGCAGTTTTCTTTCGATACACTTGGGAATTCTGCCTATTCTGCACTCTGTAAAAGAACAACTTTAAATGTTACGCAGACTCGTTATCTCATATGTCATCGCAACTTGATCTTGTCAACAAGGAAATTAGTACAGCAACAAATGTACGGTGATGTTGTGTACAGAAAACAAAAATATACTCCTTATTAGTGATTCGAGGGCAAAGTAGTCTATTCGTTTGGATGTTTGTAAACGGGGCGGAAGCGTTTCCAAAAGTCGAAGACCTTCAAAATATTATTCGCCGTGTGTGTTTGTTTTTTCACGAAGATGGCACACATATGTGGATGATAGACTCGGGATAGTGTGCACGGGCTATAGCAGAGAAAACATAACATAACAGTAGGTGTCTACGCCGAGGAGTAATCAAGGCCTGTTGTGTTGCTTTTCATATCCAAAGGATTCATCAGCGGGAACTGCTTTACGAATTACGGTTGATGCTTTCGTGCCACCTGCAATGTAGATTAGTCAATATGTACACATGTTTATATGCTATACTGTTTAACATAGAAAGTTATGGACAAATGGATTCATATACATTGTAACACATTTAGTATATCTCTAGCAATTTAATTCGTCAAGAAAGAACATGTTTCGGAATGAAATATCATTAGATCCCGGAACCGCAAGCTAGTCGGGTTCAAATGAAATTTGCCATTGTCGAATTTCAAGAACACCCGCAAATTTAAAAACACCATATATTTATCTCCTAACTGATACTATGATCTGTTTACGATATGATATAATATGTTTCATTTTCTTAGGTTAGACAATTAAGTTGTTGCGTAACATCTAATAACGATTTAAAAAATAACCTATATTTCTTAATTTCTATATTTCTTTCGACTATCAGTGGGAGGAAGATGAACTCCGACGCCACCTATTACACATAGAATTGGAATTGGAAAGCAAAGTACCAATATATCAACCGTTTCCAGTTTCCGATTGTCATATTTACGAATTATCAACCTTTAAGCCGACTTTAACTAATTACCAAAACGTGTTATGTTTATGGGGGAAGGCCACATCGGAATGCTGGGATGATGTCAGTGTCTTCACGTTCATAACGTGTGTGCAGCTTGATGTGTGTCGTCCTTAATCTGTGCCGTGTGTTGGCACTTACAACCCTATTACATCTTGAACGTAGGAGTGAGTACCTGTAGCTCTCCAGTCTTATTAGTCAGATCGCTGATATAAGAGAGAGGAATACAAAGATTCGCAAGTCTTTGGTCTGAATGAACGTTTACACGTCAATAGGTGAGTTGATACATTTTGTTTGAACAAGATTTAAGCCCCAACTTCTGTATGAAAAGTGAAATTAAGATTGTTTTCTTATTGGGTACCGATTCGTCTGAAACTCTCATATCCACTACGAGACCATAGCCCTCTCTTACGTGCACGATACCCATGTATTAGAAATCGCCACGAGAGTCATTATGGTATAGTAGATGTGACAGCTTCGGGAAACGTTACCCTGGTCATGATGTTGGTTGTCAGCATTATGGTATCTAACTGTAACTTTAGACCAAGGTCTACTCTGTTACGAAGGAAATCTCGTTTTCCCATTAAGAAGACTGCGGGCAGTGTTTACAGATGCTATTGCCATTTCCAACCGTCAGACCTTACTGCCCCGTAAGGATAAACCCGCTTGGTGTTGCCTTTACCAACTCTGTTGTGATGCACACAGTGAAGAACTGTATCTGGATTCCGATACTACTTACGTTCATGCTACTTCTTTGTCTTTTACATTAAACGTTGGTGCGCCACCTGTGAAAGAGATCTTGAACTAAGGGCGAATATATCACGGCCTTTTGTCACTGTTAAGTGTTTTCCAATATGCTAACCGTGATAGTTGGTTGGTATCTCTGATTTTCATTCCTCTTGTAGACGTGGCGAGGTGTTCCACGTGGAAGCAATTTGTTTCATGTTAACAGTTGTTAGCAAACTCAGGAAGATAACTAGTCGTATGTGTGTAGACTCATGCGCTTTGTTATTGTGCTACCAGCTGTTGTGCATTCTAATTATGTAATTATGATCTTTATTGGAATTATGTATATGGTATTGATTTACATTTTCCTTTTCAAAATTAGGGTTTATAGCCGCTTTTAAACATTATTTTACAATTACAATTAATTTATATATTAATGTGAAATGTGATAACAGTGTCTGTGGCATGTGTTCTCTGATATTTAACCCGTTTTATGATATATTTCAGCAACTTAGTTTTGCATAACTTGATGCATTAAATAACAGTGTTTCACTCCATTTCATGCAAAGTCGGTCATCTGAAGAGAAAGCAATGCCATTAACGCTTATCACGGCAGGTGGAAATTACAGTCACAATCTCCAGTAAAATACAAGTACATACCTTACTAGCATACTACGATATGTCATCAGACTACTAGTATCTCAGTTAACCAGAAATCGCAGCATGGCCTCTGCACGTTAACAATGTACTGAGCTACTCATTCTCAGGGGAGATCACTCCCACTTCCTGAAGCGCATTCCCGGGAGGTCTTCTGCTCGTGCTGCACGTGCTGAGTTCACGCGAGGACTATGGCTCCTACGCAATGGCTTGAGTAAGCAGACGACTCCGCATGCACTCAGTAAATGCACTAAAACAAGCGGAACTTACATGCCATTCCAATGCAATTTTGACCTTAGACATTCATACAAAATGTTATTGTTTATTTTGTTATGTTATGGTTGTAACACAAGATAGATTCCCACTGAAATATGAGTGGCAGATTTGTTGGTATTGTACCGGAATACTTATATAAACTGTAAATCGGGAGTGAAGTATTCTGTAACTGTTCTGTCTACAGTCAGCAACAATTCTTCATGTAAAAATGTTTGATCACATGAAATCATGAAATTCCGATAATATATATTGCCCAGCTATTTAGCAGCCATATTTAATGCCAATTAATGGCGAATGATTGCACACACACACACACACACACACACACACACACACACAAGGTCAACAATGAAGCAAGGTCAACAATGGCATGAAACATTGATGAACGTTTTATAACACCAATGTCACCATGATACAGAACCTCCATACTACGAAGATAATCCAGCAGAATTCAAGAGTCGATGCTGAATTCCACATTTCAATGTTGATGGACATCAATAAATCAGAATTATAATGTCAGGACATCTTCATAAACACTTCAAGTACAACCTGATCTGTCTCAGGAGAGTACATATAAAACTAGTCGCATACTTTCCACCCATGTTAGCATTTCAGTTTTTGGCAAATTGTCATTATGTTATGAAAACATTTATCCTATCAGTTTATGTCCTCAATACCCGACATCTCTTCTTCATACATGTCGATGCTAATTGGCAGCATTCTTTTTATCTTACGTCGATCACCAATATCAGGTATCGTGTTTGTGTATTCAAATCAATGTCTAATTTAATTCAGTAAATATACATTTCCTATATTTTTCAACAGTCAATGTATGACAATGGAAAAGTACACTAAAATCGAAATGAGTAACAGCTGGTGAACCTAATGCACGCTCTTTCCCTCAGTACACGATTGTCCCTATTTCCAGCGCGGTTCTTAAATGCATGGTAATTAGGCAACAGCAGTAAACGTCTGAAGGAATGTCGAGTTGAATGCAGGTATCGTGTAGGTTAGCGGATTACTTCCTCATTACAGAAGTATGCTCTCCCGGGAGAGAACGTTGGACAGATAACAGACCACTCTGCAGACCAAACAGACATGGTGTGGTTTTGTTCTAAAGACACCGACTCTCACGCCCACCCAGATCTCCAACCTTTGCCCACCATGTCATCGCGGCGTGTGTACTGGAGAATAAGAGAGATACACCGCCACTTAGGTGGATAGGTACGGACGTGTCCTAGGCCGAGACGCGTGACGTTCCACATGTACACTGCACGTGCGTGACGTCACTGACTGGGCTTGGAACACATGTCTTCTGCGAGCTATTAAATAATAGACTGGCGCGCGCATTATTGTGTACGGATGAACTTTCACTTCATGTTATATTTTGCATGAAGGTATCTGCCAGGTACCCAGTCTGCCGAGAAGTGATGAAGTAAAAAAAAAGGAATAACAGAAAGAAACCAGTTTAGTGGAATACGTATCTTGTATACAAGGCTTGTCCCACGTTGAATAATACCCTAATTACTCAGAGAACAATGACAAGACAATGACTAGTTCCTGGAAGCACTCTTCCTTCTTGGGTCATTCTGTGGGCATGTTCGCAAGTCACTTTGTGGAAATCTCATCGGTTTCTTAGGGCCGAAATCGTCTCGTAAGCCTGCATTTACCTGCAAAAGCCATTCAGCAATGGAAGGGATTTTGTGGTCTCGCGAAAGTGTTACTGAAAGGTCAAGGAGCGAGATTTGATAATGTGCCCGATTTAAAGGTATAATCCCCCCAAATAGGTAAAGTGTTCTCATCTTGAACCTGCTACTTATAGATAGATTAGATTTGACGCTAGGGTGGTCTACGCTTCCTATTGCAGGTTGCAGGTTTTGAAGGAAAGCATGTCCAATGGAAGGTAAGAATGAATGTTAAATATCCATTACGATTGAACATACCGGATATTCTTAGTAGACCTATGTTGTAAGTAAACGCAACGTATAACTACAATGCTATAATCGATTCCAATTTTATTACAAAAATTCGCTTTGACATTGTTAAACATTATTTTTCAGTTTCAATGTTCTGATTATCAAACATTTTGATATGTTGCTGACTTACCCTACATGATTTAATGTAAGCAAAACAGAAGCCTTTATACAGTTCACGTTCTCATACAGTGCTAGATGCACTTTTGACGTCATCACCCAGCGATCAATGGTGCAGTCTCCGAGGTCATGCCACAAAGGTCACGTGGTACTTCCTGCCGATACAATCACCACAGGGGATCTTGTATTTCCCCCTCGCTGGAGAATCCGCCGAACTGGGATTCGATTGATTTCTGTGTCATAAATCTAATTTTCACTTGAATCAGAGAAGTGGATTTTCTAGGCTTAGCCGTAGCTGTTGTGCGCATCCGAGTGTAGACCGTGCCCAGTCGGAAGCAGCGATTGCGCCGCAATGGCGAAGGCCCTCTGGCTGCGAGTAGAAATGCAATCACGGAGCTCGTTCTGTCTAATGGACACGGTTTCTCGCGTTAAATGGTGTAACATGGAGAAGATGGCATACAATTGAGCCATTGAGAGACGAGATTTGCTCGTGAATGCCATGTAAACTGCAATGACGACGTCGTCAATGATAATTCAATAAATGTACTCCGGGCCATGGTCGGCATTGCTGGACAGGTTGATCGGAGGTGAGATAGGATAATCGAAGGTGGGAGAGGGTGATCGGAGATGGAACAGGATGGTTTCAGGTGGTTATGAGGAGGGCTAGTTAGTATGTTCATCAGTAATATATTTTTGGATGAGTTTAGACACACATGTTTCAGACATGTTAATGGGAAACATTGTCGACTTGACATACTTGTTTAAAATATTAGATAAACGTGATAGGAACGATTGGTCCATGAAGTGAGGTAAACCTTCAGAATCAATTACTATAGTATGTCCAATGTCTGAACAGGATTTGAAACATGTTCTCAACACCGAGCTCGAATAGTGGGACAGAGAAGATATCGAACACAGATTTGAGGTGTTGGTCCAAGTATTTAGACAGATGATTAAACCATTAAGGTGTACGTCCATTGCTGTTTTCAGATAAGAACTTTACAAGTATAATCCGTTGTCATGTTAATGAATATTTATATTATCCTACAACAAGTTCTTAAGCTCATCATAATTGTACTTTACGAGTCCTCTCCCGGACACACGACGCCGTTACTATGATATCTCCACATCTCGGCTTAGCATATCTCGCTGGAGGTCCACTTCGTACGCTAACTTACCCCCCGCGGACTATAAAAGCAATGCAAAGAACTGTCGAATGATGGAAATAGGTGGTTTGTACACAGAAAGGATACAAAGTAAACACTACCTGCGCGTTCTCAACATTGAATCACGTTGTGGGGGAGCTCGGCGAGGAAATCCAATATGGCGGCGACGTGGAATACGCATGATGAAGGACTCGGGTGGCATTCCTCGGCTATGAAAGACACGGACGAGAATGCTTTGTGGCATTGTTTATGTCAGTGTAGATGATGTACGTGTGTTGCAGTTGTGTATGACAGAGGGTATTATAGGATGAGATGTGATATGCCGTATTCGATAATGCCCGATAGTAGATCTTGATTTTTGTTTCTGATACTGATGGGTCTCACGAAAGGGAGAGAGAGAAAGAGAGAGAGAGCTAGAGAGAGAGAGAGAGAGGGGGGGTAGGGAGAGATATATCATGACCAGAAGGGTAAGTACGTGAAGGATAGGGTATGCCGAGTGAGCAACTATGTACATGTATACCATCTAAAACAGCACACTGCCTAGGTTATGTACATGGCTGCATCAGTGTATGGGGGTGACAAGATAAAAAAAAAGAAGATAGATATAGAGCATTTATTGAGGAGTGCGGAGAACAGGAGAGATGGAAATACAGAAAATAGCTTTCCATATATAACATAACCTGGCGTGTATGCTGGAGATTAGTGGAATGAATGCAAATTGCTAGAGGGATGCCTCTCTGTGTTTGTATAATTCATGGAAGCAGCACTATTTCATGCTAACGATGTAAAGTCCAGACCATCTGCCTCATTACCATTTCTTCACATCGTATAAGTCTCTAGGAACTTGAGAAGAACATCGTGATGGACATTATTATCATCATTGTTTTTATTGGCAGCCGTACCTTCTCTATCTCTCTTTACATAGAGACCATCAACACAATACCCAAGTTTACATCTTCTTCTTCTTGCGTATGACAGGCAATCGTTTACTATGAGCCGCAAACTCATTACTACTTTGTCAGTGTATAAATTCTCAATTGACTCTTAAATGATATTCAGATGTCCATTTAAACTGCCCTGACACACTTGTAAACTGCCCTGTTACCAGTATTAAACTGGAACAGACGTATAAGTAATTAATAGTAGCTTCTCTGAGTCTCACTGAAATACTTTGAAACAGATCTGGGAATACAGTGGTGTTGAGAGGTGAAACGTCATCGGAGGAAACAAAACCCAGATGGTATTCACGCTGGAACCTCTAACGTTATCAAGGATACATCTTCATGCCACTAAACCTGGCAGTCAGACTGAACCAGACCATAGTCAACTGGCCCAAACTGTGAGTACAAACACTTCCATGACTGTCTGACGTCGATCTATAGGTCTGTTCTCCTACTTCCGGGAAACCGATCCTCACTCGGTATACCCTATCCCTCACGTTCCTACTCTTCTGGACATGATCTAAGATTGGTAGACCAGATGGCTAAAATGTTTGTGTAGTAAGCTAATTTAGATACACATCTGGGTCCAGTATATTTGGGCATCAATGTCTGATCGTTATCTCTTAAGAAGGATGCTTGCACACCGCCGGGTTATGTGAGAGTTTGGAAGTCCCAGAAGCGATAGCCTCCAGATAGAGAGGTTCTGGAGTCCGGCACGTCCACGAAACGCACGCGCCTAGCAGATAGCGTCATCATAAGCTAATACAGTAACAGCCCGCGGCGACACGGAGCGTTCACTTTAACGCTACTGAGTGGAAATTATGAAGCCTATGTTTATCTTTCACACGTGTGTGGTTTTCCCTAGGTTGGTGCTCGCCTAGATATTCTGACCTCGGTCGAAAGGTGTGATTTAATATACTGCCGAGTTATATTTAAACGTTGCGGACTTCTGGAACACGTGTATTCTGTTACTTTGGGGGAACCGTTCTGGTTGCAATGCAGAATGTCTATGATAATTGGTGGCAATTTAGAAATAATGGCAACAATGTCATACACGCTAATGTGGATATGATGTCATATCCTAGGGAACGTATAGTAGCATTATTGGTAGATTTTGCAACAGTTATGCGTCTATTGTGATACTTATTTCTTACAATAACAGAACACCGTATCCGACGTAATATTCAATTGTCACAACGTGGGATTAATATTATTTGTACAATATGTACCATGTGTACAGGAGTGGAGAAACCATAATTCTTGAATTTACCAAAGTGCATGATCACTATCAGATATTATATGCAGGATTCTGATCTCAAGAGAGATTTGAAGGGGAGATTGGGTGAAGGAATCTATTAGCATTATGCTGGCGAGCGTGTAATAGACACATGCTATTTTTACCCCCAACCAAGACATATCTACCTGAGATAGCTTTAAACCAAATCAACGTTTACCAGGGCAAGACACTGTGTGTTGATATGGGTCGGCGGGGAATGTAAAGAAAATAGAAGATAATTTGGTTTTATCACTAGTAATTAGCAGCAGTGTTCAAGCATGATAGCTATGCTACCAGACGTGCTTTAAAGAAGCGTCTGAACGGCCTATATCAGACCAGAAACAGTCCCGAGAATATACGTATATGCATCAAACAATGTTAGTTAATATGTATTTTCATAAAGTCCTATACAAATATAATTTGAATGTTTAAATCTAAATATGACAGTTGTAAGGTTTGTCTACTGCTACAAGTTAAGCACCCAAGGATATAATAGTAATAGAAGAAGATTGTATTTACAGATGTCTGTCAACACAAGTTCTTTGAACTCGTTGGAGGGCAACTTATCGGTCATGTAACTATTTAGCCAATTCTGTATTTAGTCTAAAAGCAAATTACGAGTTCTATTTAAGCCGACTCTATTTAGACCTGGTTTCTTTGGATGTAATGAACGCATTCTAAAACTAATTAGCGATCCAGCATCAATGCCTATCACCAGCCTCCCCGCGGAAAGACATTTACAATAGGAAATGATTTCATTGTGGGCGAGAGTTATTTTCATTCGTATGCCATATTTATAAATATAACTTTCTTTCTTTCATTCAACCGTCTTATGAATGCCAGGTGTTTTAACATTATTCAATGTTATTACGTACAGTTTGAAATGTACAGTATAGCATGGAGGTTGATAGCCACCGTCGTCCTTGACATCCAGGTTGGTCATTTTGGTGTCTGTCTTCTCACACATCCTCGGGAACATCCTCAGCATCAAGGTTAAACATCAATCATCATTAAAGGGACACTTCCATAGATTAGTTTGCCACCATTACTGCTTGTAAATAATGGAACACGTATGCTCATCAATCACGCCTAGTTCGTCTTCGCGATTGAATACATATTTATGACCACTGCACGTTATGGGTTCTATGCAATACACATCATCTCTCCTTCCTACGGCGGGCTGCATTGGCAGTTCTCGACTACTGATAATGAAGCAATGTGACGAGACCAACTGTAACGCAGACATCAAACAATGCAAGTTTTCTAGAAGAGAAAAGAAATGTT
This sequence comes from Lepetodrilus fucensis, assembly GCA_032361325.1. Classification (NCBI taxonomy): domain Eukaryota; kingdom Metazoa; phylum Mollusca; class Gastropoda; order Lepetellida; family Lepetodrilidae; genus Lepetodrilus; species Lepetodrilus fucensis. Next base: position 10,126 of record JAUTBV010138151.1, read on the forward strand.
TAGTTTGGACCACGATCAAGGCAAACCTCGAGGAACAGGTTTTCATTCATCAAATTAATTGTTGCCTTTCTTGCTTCAACTTGCTGAGGACTTTATGAAAACATTTTCATATCAGCATGTGTTGGTGTTAACATCTATATAAGTTTACCAAGAGAAATTACAAATAGGCTGTGTTGACACACTGCATTGTGTTCAGTGGGTATGTTTCTAACAATGCCAATAATTAATATCTTGTTGACATGAATGACAGTAGAATTGTTACCGTTTGTAAGTAATACTGTTAGTAGCTCGGCTGGAAATAAACATATGTAGGTAGGCATAATGATGATACAAATGCTTTTGCAGCTGCTTCCAATACTACTACTAACTACTACTACTACTACTACTACTACTACTACTACTACTAGGCCTACTACTGACGCTGCTGCTGGTTCTACTTCTAATATATGTTGCTGAGTTATAAATTTGGAATGGGAATATCGTAATGGGCATTACTCCTGTACAGGAATCTGTTGAAGTTTTTACAACAGCCACGGCCATGTTATATGTTAGGATAACAGAAAACAGATATCCGACCCAAAAGTACTCCGCACGTGTCCGTATCACAGCAGACAGAAGACTAGTTGTCTAACACTTGCTATGTTCTTTCCACAGAGTATGTATAAATGTCAGACACTTTACTCTAAGACAATACTGTTACTGTGCAATACGTGTATACGCTTAGAATACCACCCCTCGTCGATGGTTTCACAACTACAAAGCCACAGAAGATAATACGAAAATATCTCTATAGTGGAGCGCTTATGCATACTCGAGTTCTCGTCCATATGTTAGCGCTTGTATGGTGTTTGTTTCTGCTCAATTACAGGTCACATGATGTTTTGCTATACCTACTTTATTATTGCTACCAGGATAGAAAAAGAAAACCCCAATAGCATCTAATAAATGTTCTTACAGAAAGATTTTCGTTTGATTTACGTAACACATATATTCTTTGATATCTATGCCATGACGACCTAGCTTCCAAAATATCTTGACAGGCCAATGTTCTTTACAGACTGGTGTATTACATTAATATTATACATGTCCGTACGTGGGCGGTGGCCGCTTCTCCTTAATACGAACGATGTGTCTGCAGTCTATGGCTAAGTCTATGCTGCCATGTCTGAGATAGACACGAGCGATGTGTAATACATACTTCTTCCGTACGGGAACACCCACTTCGAGATTGATCCTGCTATGCAGATACGTAAACTTCAAATATATCTTCTTCCTTGTGTTATTCGTCAGTTGAAGCTGCACATTCATGATCATTCATGATCATCACATACTAAGTCAGTGCAAGGCATTGGTGATTCAGATATCTATACCTATAGTACACCACACATCACATACTAAGTCAGTGCAAGGCATTGGTGATTCAGATATCTATACCTATAGTACACCACACATCACATACTAA
>JAUTBV010138162.1:0-11584 GCA_032361325.1 Lepetodrilus fucensis
TCGCGTCAGAAATGTAACTTTCGCGAACATTGATGCCGGGCCCCCGGGACGGGATTTGAACCTGGAACCTTTGGCTCTGAAGTCCAACACTCTACCACTGCGCTACATCCCGCCCCCGTTTAGTGTAGTATATTTGTTGCTAAACCAAGAGTCGTAGGTTTCCGTAAACCAAGACTAACTTTAATCCAGGTCTACACTAAACCGCGTTCGATAATGATATTATGGGCCTTGGTGTCTAATAAGCCTATATAGGCTGGGCACGTGTTCTTTTAAATGGACTACCTTTTGAATGTCAAATGTTATGTAACATGTGCTAGACACTTTAATAAACATTCTTCTTCTTCTTCTGTAAATGTAGGCCTATGGTGAGATACGGAATTGTCGATCGTATAGCACAGATCCGAGATGGTCAGATAGTACAGTAGACTTATTGGAAAGACCTAGCCGTATAACGAGATACGTATGGCCACTAATGGAAACTAATATATCTAATGTAGGCCTATTTCCGGGAGCCTAATTAGGACATCATTAATGACTTAGAACGCTTCCGCTAGAATTTTCTGTCACTCAAGATGTTCTGCGGTCACGTGATCCGGATGGGATGACATGACCCATGATGCGTTTGACAGTTCCGCCGGAAGCACCCGATGTAATCTCTTTGTCGCGTGCCTGTGATTTGGAAAACTTCCTGAAAAAAAGATGCGTGCCAGACTTCCTTGATTATTTACACGAGCAATCATTAAAACTTTAATTATATTGGTTCCGGAGTCGGAGGGACACGTATACAGTAAATGTGACACGAGGTTACGTGTACGTGTGTGCGCGCGCACCTCTCTCTTTCTCTCTCTCTCTTTCTCCTTCTCTCTCTCTATCTCTCACTCTCTCTGTGTCTTCACATAAGGATTTGTTTGTCCAATTATGCAAATATTTCTGTCTTGCTATATCATTTTTTTGTTTATGTTAGTAATAGTTTTGTAATCTTTAAATTCTTATTATAACTAATGTAGCATATTAATTTGGACAACAAACAATAGTCGTTGAAATTATTTTTCTCGTGTGAAACAAATGTAAAATGGTATTAATATAAATGTAAATATACTATGAATACAATTATTGAATTTCGTTCGTATCATTCATCATACATAAACTCTAATATATAATATAATACAGTATATAGTATATCATCACATGATGCAGCAATTTGTGTAAATAACAATATGTCAAGCTATATCTGATATAACAATGACTCGACCATGAACCAATTTCACAATGCACCTTTGGCCTTCAATGGGTATTTACGTTAGACGTGTAAAGCGATATCATCATGATCTGACAAGATTGCAATACGTTCCTCCAGATGAAAACAAGGTCGTAGCATAAATATTGGGCCGCAGTGCGACAGAGATCATATAATTCACATTTGTCATTATTGTCCTTTTCATGGAGTTCGTTTGAATATCGTCATTCGTCATTTGAGGTAAGAAACATTGCTAAAACATGCAAAAGATATAGGTAAGTCATATACGTACTTTGATGATAATAATAATAATAATAATAATAATAATAATAATAATAATAATATAATAATAATAATAATAATAATAATAATAATAATAATAATAATAATAAAAATAATAATAATAAAAAATAATAAATAATAAATAATAAAAAATAAAATAAAATAAAATAATGGATAATTTGTATCATTATAATAATGCGCCACTGTTATCAACCCCTAAAGCATGCTTAAATACAGTATTACCCCCGGTAAATGAATGTATACACTCAGTGTTCTTTTGCAACTCTCTGGGGAGTATACTCATGCAGAAATTACATTTTTGGTCACTACTTCCATGTATAATGCTCCAGGTTCTATGCATAGTTTACTCAAATATATGCTTTGGGGTAACGTTTCTGGTGTCAATTTGCATCGGTATATTCTTGAAAATATTATTACTATTTATTTTAATATCAAATTCACATTTTTTAAGCGTCGACACAGAACATGTTGGTCTAAAAAGGTGTACATGTTTTTATACATCTTCCGAGCTTCCACATTATATATAATTTTCATATTTCAACACACAGATTCTAATGTCAAACATTGTTTCCACAGAAAATCAACAGCAACTTGACATCGGAAATCATCAAATTCGACTTGAAATTAAAAAACAATTCCGACAACATGACTTCGCAATCTGAACTGATGGCGGCCATCTTGGAAGCATATATCTCGGGAGGTATTGAAAGGGTGCCAAAATCACGATCCACACAAGCGGCAACGGTGCTACTACCAATGACTTCATCGCGAGTGACAAACTCGTCCAGAGCTTCAAAGACAATTTCCAAAACTGTGCAGTATAAACAAGTGGACAAATATTGCATGTTGTTCGCCGAATTCGAGGAAATGGACAAACGGTGGACGGAATACGCCACTGTTATGGCTTTGATGGACCCATTTGTCTTCTTTTGACGTCATCGTTGAAGTTACTCGGGTAAACCGATGGGAAGAATATATTCTGCAAGTAGGCCTACATGACATGTTGTGGTTTTAAAGAAAAACAGTATATAAAGTGAATTATGGCATCAACGGATTGTACGACAATTTCGTTTCTCGAAGCTCTCATATTTACTATATATATGAGACCATAGCGCTCGATTCCCATATCGTTACGAGAGTCCTTATGGTCTCGTAGTAGATATGAGAGCTTCGGGAAACGACTACCCATAATTATATACTGCGAAGTTAATATTTCCCTCACCGAAATAATTAATATACTAGTATTGTGCAAGCTCAGCTAGTCTTGTCAACCGAGTGAAATATAATATGTTTGTTGCAGTTTACATAAATACGTATCGTTGCAAACTTTGAACTCTCGGCATGGCTCTGTATATTCTACGTGTAAATTTCACCCTGGGTATCAAATGGCAGCCACGCGAGGGATTAGGCCATCTACGCGATCGTATCACAGTGAACGCGTGGCCTCGGATAACAGCAAAGGTTTATAATATCAATGCATTCCACCTCGTCTTCCTGTTTGAGAAAATAAGCAGTGTAATCTTTCATCGGGATCCATAATAAACCAACGTTAAACCGCCTCCAATACTTCTGTTTTGTCTCTTCTGATCTCTAGACGTCGTCGTGGTCTTATTTGTTGTTTATCACATGCTTTATCCACTCTAGAACTTCATTTTGACGGTGTGAATTACAAACAATTTCTCATGACAAAATATACAAACATTAATCCGGAGACCGTGCTGAGAGGTTGTCTTGATACAGAGCAGTATGTATAATAAGCAAAGGTATAACAGTTGTGTTCATCCCAATTTTCATTGATAATATACTGTTTCATTGATAAAATACTATTTCATTGATCAAACACTGATAATATACTGTAGTAAACTTTCTCGAGCATTTAACTGCAGTATATATCCATTCTATATACTTATATGTATATACGTATACAGTATATACAGAGGATGTGATCGAAATAGTTCACACAAGGTTTCTACCTGGTATTCATCAAATTGCATAGACATTATATTTTTTAAATGATAATTTCAATCTCAACCTAAAATAATAATATAAGCAGAATGTATATATTACCGAAGTAATTAATAATCAACATAATGCAGTCATTTAATTTTAAATAGTCTTCATTATGCCATTCGTCGTACCAATAACATCCTTTAATAGACGATATAGGAACGAAAATTCATTGTAGTCATACACCGTATATCACAGACATTTTGGAGATGCGCTTGTCAAAGACGTTTCGTGGCAATTATTTAGATTTTTAGTGATGTTTGACGTTTCGTTCCATTCGTTCAAAAAATTGTCAAAAATCATTAGTTCGAGTATAGGTATTCCACACGCTCCACCTAGGAAATACTTTGGATATTTTCTTTCCAGTTTTAGTGACAAAACAAAATGCCGCTGTCAGTGCCACCGCCTGGGTATATTACATATTCTCGTATTCAGTGTTGGGCATTAATATAATTACAGTGGACTACATGCTTGGAGTCTGGTGTTGGAAAACAGCTCTGTATATCATATCTCAGAATGCGTGGTTTCTGTGTAGTCTACCAGGAATTTTGGTAGATCACAACGTGTCAAATACTAGCACTCCATCTCGTGCCACTATTCCAAGAATGTACACTTCACGCGTATAAAGCATTGAATGACATTTTCAATCTTTTAAACTCCTATTATTAGTAATTGCAACAATTTAAAAGTCGTTTAAAGTTTCGTGATTGAATTATCACAGAATAAATTCGTTCGTCGCGAGACGAAGTAGAAAAAAACCTCACAGCTTCTTCCAGATTAGAAACATATATAAATTGCCCTTGTACATTTTGCTAAATAGCATATGTCTGGAATGCAAACATCATTTATTATAAGTCTTGCAATCCATCAGTGTATGAGAGGACTAGAGCAATAATCTAGTTAAAACCAGATCCATCTCCACATAACAGCTGGCTATTGTTCTACCGCCAGATGCTAGCTCCTTCAAACATATCCGATCCTATTCGCTGTTAATTCCGACGTAACGGTAGGCGAATATCAACGGATCTTTTTTTCTTCTTTTTTACCAGGCGGTCTTTCCACTCTCGTGGCATTTTCTCCAACTTTCCCACGCTCAAGCCTCGCACGGGCACATCTGGCGCACGACTGGAAATGTCACGTCGCACGCAGCTCATTTACTGTTGTAAATTATTACTGCAGCGCTTACAAATCATGAAGCTCGTGCGCCTGGCTCGTGCTATTTGCACGAGACGCGCGTGCAACTGTTTCTCAACACTTGAGAGTGTTGGAATTTGGCGACAGCGGTTTTAGATTTTTTTTTAAAGACAGAAACAGAAGACGTAGGCCTATATCTGCTATATAGAACGGCGGGATGTGGTTAACCTTCGCGTGTGTCGAGTTAACTAACAATGCCAGAAATGCATGTTCATGTCAGATTTGTGTTGATGTTATGTCAAATCGAATCAGTTCGGTTTTGCCTTTCAACCATTTTGGAAACTGTTGGTAGTTCGTATACAAACAGTATTCCATGAAATACTAAAAGCTTTACGAAGTTAAATTCAATTATGGTGTGTTTGAAACCATGTTTTTTTTTTGTTGTTGTATTTTTGGGGCGCTCTCCCAAAACCAGGAAACTAGATGCTTATAGATATGTTCCTTTGATATATTGGCAGTGATAAGAATCAGTCCATCTTATCCCAGTATCCAACATATTTAGCCTTATGAAAACTATCCAAAGACAAAAAAGAATCACTCATAAAACACTACGAAACTATAAGGAACAAAAAGATTGTCCAAAGATAAGGTCTGGAGTGACGAATCTTCGTTTCGGTCACCGGTACCAATGAGCGATGATAGGCAAGAAATACGGGTTGTTTATGAAACGGGTCAGAAGAAGTTTCAAAACTTTTCGGAATATTGCAAACTTGTTCTTGAAGACTTCTAAAATACTGTAACCATGCTATTGTCATACGATTTGTTTTCTTCCTTTAAAGTTTGGATTTTTTTAATGAAAAAACATACTATATATATAACTCTATATTATGTTTTTCAAAATATTTTAGATGTTTATTATGACAAGAACACATACAAGAGCTTTACATTTCAGTAACCCATGACCGGTAATAGCTAGACTGACGTTATAAGTTGCTTCTCAATCTTCTTCATCTCGCATAACCTGATAGCACTGCCGATAACGTCATTCTTGAAATCGGCAACACCAATTGTAAAAACATTTGAGCACCACAGCTTAATTTATTCGGTGTTATATATGTGCGATTTCATATTTGCGTATATGCCTGAATGAGAAGTAAAACCTCCGAATTTGCATGGAATGAATTATGCAATTTTGCAGTATCGGCAATAGGAACACCAGAACAAAATGTTCATATATAGTAATGGACTTGTTTTCATTTCAACACGATTTTGTTTTTCGCCAAAGACAGAATCTGATAACGTCGCATGACATCAAACTTTGGGAAACAGAAACTGATTTACGTATTAAAATGTCCAATGAACAATTATGTTCAAGAATAGTCGCAGATAAAGAACCGTATAAAACGGAATACCCGGGTATCCGTATACTGCACGGTTATAAACGATTTGGAAGCATGGTTAACCAGTTGGTAACATACACATTTCTATTACCATATAGGAATGAGTATAGGCCCCCCTAGATTGCATTACCATACATGGTTTTAAAACTGTCAAAAACGCCAAGTTGGGAAATGTTTTACGCCCAGTAACAAACTTTCTGCACAACAACTTTCGTGCTGTCGACTGTCGCATATAGTTGACAAATTGCCCGTTCAGTTGTCTGCCAGTTACATGTATAATTACGTCTAGATAATAGGAGAAAGCCTGCAGAATAAAAAGAGGAGAAAAATAAGAATTCATCTTGCGAGTTATGAGGCATATGCTTTCGTAATTATTTGTTGGTTACTGTGTAGGGTGTCCATGCGAACAAAGGCAATTTATACTGAGACATTTATTGCGTCAGTCGTCGAAAACTTCGTGAGGGTAAAATGAACAGCCTCCTGGGAACTTGAGCGTACTCGATTGCCATCGTCGCATTAGATTTGTTCAAAAATAATGGCATGCTGTATAATTGTATTCCCGTAAAACAGGACTTATCAATCTTGTTATCGAACGAAAATGTCCTTAACCGAAAAGTATTCTTAAAACGCTTGGATACCGTTATATTACTCGTCATATCTCGCCAAAAAAAAGCATCCATATCAGTGATATTTCGTCGATATCTTAAGCATTATAATTACTCAAGAAGCAAAGGTATAAATTAATGGAAAGCACTTTGATGGCATAGCAAGTGTATAGCGGGACATCTTTGGACACATTAACCTTCTCAATGCTGGAGGCAACCGGTGATGCTCCATGAAGTAGTGTTTGTGCCTAATCCAGTAGGGAGGGTTAATCAGGCACCAATCCACAGGTTGAAAAAAAATATTTTAAAAATTGGGGATCAGCTTTCAAGATTCTTTCAGCCATGTCACCCATGTCATTTTAAGGCAAGAGTGAGTGAATGTGGAGCTTAACGTAGCTGCGGGAATCTTTCACTCATTTGCGACAATTTCTAAGGCAAGAGGAAACTGTAGCAACATCCATAGAGCTGAATTTTGCAGTAAACCTGGAGCACCCACCACCCATTGGCTGGTCCTGACAGACCAAAGTACAGAGTATCCAATCATGATCGCGTCAGAAAGGTAATACCTTCACTAAAGCCGATGCTGGGCTCAGTGTACAAAAATGTATCCTTGGCACCAAAATCCAACTTTCTACCATTGTGGAACATGTTGTTCATAATAGTTATTGCGGGTGTAATCTGGGGGGCAATTCTCGAAACGTTCTTATGATCGTACGACAATCTTAACTATCCTTATAGTATGGTTAGAATTGTTCTTAGGCTAAGAAGTTTGAACTGTTAGAACTGTTAGAACTGTTCTTAGGCTAAGAAGTTCTTATGAATTTTTCGAGAATAGGTCCCCTGCGATTTATGTAATGAGATCGATATCCACATCTTAATTCGTTCACCATTCTGAATTTCTTTTAGAGAAAATCTTGATAACACCACATAGTTGACCATGTACAGTACTGTATGCCTAGTAGACTATAGGCACCTCTCTTCCAACCTGCTTTCTTCACGCATTGATATCAATTTTATTGACATTTTTTTTAAACAGATATTCAGATGTACAAAGATCTGTTAATATCTTAATCCAACACAATTCAACAAACAAAATAAGAAAGAACTTCATTGTAAAAATAGTTTAATCAGGTATCTATATCTAGTACCATAGCTTATCATGTCCATCAAACTTGAACATGTTACTAAAACAATGGGTTTAGCTGCATACGGTCATTCATATACTAAGTATACATCTTTCAATACATGCAAAACACAGGATTTAAGTTAATTGTATACCCAATTTGGCATATCCTTTTTCTTAAAAACAACTATCACCGGAAACTTAAATAGTGCTGAATTTTCTTATGACGTGATTAATTATGGTGTACTCACCAGTGGGTTTCATATTGATAGATTTTTAACACAATAGTTGTAAACCTGAAGACAAAAAAATGGAATATTCAACAAAATTGTACTTTGTCAAGTTTAAAAAGACGACAATTATTAATATTACTGATTTAGTTGAAATACTCCACCTAATAAAATGCTTATGCAGTTCACATGAATAAATTGATGAAACATTAGTTTTGGTTCCAGATATGTTAAACAGAAATGTACAATATTAACAGATATGCTATACGGATTGTATTAATTTACAGCACCCTCAATGAATGCAGCACCCTCAATGAATGCAGACCGGTCCATTTGCTGCACCACATATATATCATGCAACAACAATAACATTGTATATACATGTAGATCTCTTGCTCTCTCACATTTAACAGTAACAAAGAAATAAATAACACGTCAATCACTTAAAACGTAACTACTTCACAAAGTGGTAGAATAAGTAACAAAGTTAATTATTATTCACATGGAACTCACTTGTTGGTGAAATTGCAATTAAATTACAGTTGTGAATTCTAGCAGATGCAATAAGGATTGGACTTGTTCCACCAAGCCATAATTTACTGTCACAACTTGATTTTTTTACCCCCCTTACCCATACTACATTAACCCCTACCCATAAGAATTATATCCAAATGTTAAAGCAAGTCAATACCCTATAAACAGTAATCTTGTATGGACATTAAGGATGCTTAACCCTTTCTCTGCTGGATTAGGCACATACAAAGATCTTTAGGGCATCTCTGATTTGCCTCCAGCATGGAGAGAGTTAAAGCAGTTTGTGCTTTTTGACATGTGGACAACACTTGTATCATCATCTATCACTTAACTTCTCAGCTTTTCTACTGACATTGTGTCAAGCATATTTATATCAATCAAAAAATAATCATACCAAAAAAAACAAACACAAAAAACAAGAGAGAGAAATAAAAACAGCATTCTGGTAATTGCTTGTAAAAATAAAAGGAAGAAGTTGAGAGTATGAAACAAATTGGATAAAGAAATCTATACTGTGTCTTGATTTTACAAAATATGGGATCTGTGAAACGATTATTAATTTAGCAAAGCTTGAACAGAATTTTCTTTCCACTCATAATAACACAAATTCCAACCAAATTTAAATCACACTCTCTACAAGCCACTTTGGTATGAACAAATTACTTCCCATGACATTGTATATTTCTCTACAAGACATGCTAGTCGAATCTACAAACAAATCACACAATAAACGGTCTTCATTTTATGGATGTTGCTCCAGAAAGTTTGCATTACTTTATATTCAATGTGTTCAGTATGTATCGTAGCACTTTAGATTTCATCAGGGATTAAAATGCATATGAAATATGACGACGACAAACTCCTAGACACAATGTCATGTATGGCAGCCATTCACCCAATGCCGTGATCAGCAGTACTGTCCGTCACATTGTTTGCAATCTTCATCCTGTCAACGGACAATCTTGACACTCGGGCATTGCGTAAGGAAGTAAAAACGTTGCACCCAAATGTCAAAACAAGATCATTCTCTATTCTGTGGATCACAGGGCTTTGCATGTTACGAAAATCTGACGAGGTTTCTTGCGCGTTGTATATATTTCTTTTCTTCTCAAAACGCACTGAACAGATCTTCTCTCCAGACTTCCAAGAATAACACAGTAAATGTTTTGTCAAATGGACCCGTGTCAGAATAATAAGTTGACAGTCGAAACTGTCGGTGATAGTAATTGCAATATGCATATAGTCAATTTCACACAAAGTTATTGTAATACACTTCAGTTATTACATATTAAAGCCCTATTGTTTTATAATACAGACTTGGAATAACTCTAGTGCAACAATGGCTTTGTGAGACTTGGTGACGTTGTGGCGACGTTGTGACGTTGTGGCGACGTTGTGACGTTGTGGCGACGTCATCGTGAGCACAATTCGGTCACACGGAGGGTGTGCTTCTCCCTGATGTCGGCAGAGAGCCGGCAGTCCGAGGAGAAGCTGTAGATCCTGAAGAACAACATATAAACTCTGAACATCTGTCCTGACCGTAACCTAGTCCATTACAGAAAACTGTCTGCCAACACTTTCAACTGTCTGCCAACACTATGGATCTAACAATATATACATGTATATAAATATATATTTTAATTGTGGTTTAAAGTCGCTTTCTAGAATCTTTCACTAATATCATAACTTGCCAGTTTATGGCAGTAGGAAACCCGCAACATCTGTAGCGCAGAATGTTGCAGTAAACCTGCGAGCATCAGCTGGTACTTGTATTTATTAGACAAATGCATGTACCACCATTAAAAGTTATGAAATTGCAATTTCAATGTGCAGTGGATAACCGAGCCAGAAGAGTTAAAACCTATTATCCACAATAGAATATTAACCCTTACCATGCTAGAGGCAACTGTAGATGTCCTAAAAAGCAGTGTATGTGGCTAATACAGCAGGGAGAGGGTTAAATGTATAGCTTACATCCGTGACCATTATTTGTAACAACCAAAATAAATGTTAAAATCATTTTTAAAATATTTTAATTGGGTTTTTGAGCCATTTTAAAAGCAAGATGTATACAACAATACACATAAGATGATCAATGGTTGCACATACTAGCCATCTCAAGAGACAACAAGCTTCTCAGTACCTGCAACGTTGTAGCCTAGAGCGGCATACGCTGCGTTCATGCCAGCCTGGGTCCCTGCTATCTCGGCTGCACTCAGCACCTTCTTCGTCCCCCTGCCCCTGGGACGGCGGCCGACACCCGATCCCCGCGGCCGGCCCCGGCCCCGCCCTCTCTTGGTCGTGGGGGTCGGGGTGCAGGCAACTGAAAATGAGCACCAGGTGACAATGAGATCTCCGTGCACTACCATCCGACTCCATTCCATCTCAGCACATCTTGACTTGGTTTGTCGAGTCTCGTGCGGTCGGGTCCCGACAAAGGAAACCGCTTAATTCGTTTTTGTGTCATTGCCGACATGAAAAGGGTCGTGGACGTTATTAAAGAGTTTAGGAGGCCGAATTTGATGGGGGTAATTTGCTGGAATAACATAGATGAAGACCTATGGCAGTGTATTAACTGTGAACATGTGACGGTAGAATTTGAAACTTCTCTGTGAACGTGGTGCATGAGAAAAAAAATAATATACAGGACAAGTCTTGGAGTGGGAGTGCTAGTGCTAACCTAGTGGGTATGATGAATGAGCGTCGTCCACGATCACCAGCCCGCCGTCGTTGCTGCTGTCCTCATGCATAGCCGTCGCCACTGCTTCACTGCCCACAGACATCTGTACAAACATGGGGGGAAAATAACAAAAATGACCAATACAATGTGGGAAATATGTTGTTAACATATTTTCCCTAATAGTTAATTGACATTTTTTGACATTTTTTTGTATTCATTTACTAGGAGACAATAAGAAAACAACCAATACAAAATTTATGTATGTCAAGTGAATGTACTTTGCAGTTATAGCTAAGAACTAGTCCAAAACAACCATAAATATCTGTGATAT
>JAUTBV010138173.1:0-11583 GCA_032361325.1 Lepetodrilus fucensis
GCTAAGGGCTGTGAAATATTGATTGCATGAAGGCAAACTGCTTACTTTATATGGACATGTGCATGCTTTTTTTTGGGGCCTTATTTAAGTAATATTTTAAACATCGAGTTGTGCTTAGGGTAACGAAATATGGATGTCCGACCATACACGTAGGCTACTACTTTTATAGACATGATTATGAAGTCATCATTGTTTGTTATCGAGCTTTGTACTGCAATGTGGTCACTGTCCTGAGCCTGTGTAGTCCTCGTAGTCCTCGCTGAGTCCAATGTTTAGTAATGCCACTGCGTTATATGGTACATGTAAATGGTTACAATGGTCATACAGTCTTCACTTCCACATGTATCCAGTTATCTCCCCTGCATGCAATCGATGACAGTCCGCCGACTAGGCATGCAGCTGCCATATAGTCTAATCAATACACGCACGTACAGACTAGATCACCATACGAACATCGCAACGTGTGCCTAGCGTGAAAATCGTCAGTGCTAACTGGATGCATGGCTGAAATACTGTCAGTTATCTCTTACATCTATGTACAAACTTCATGTTCACTTGTTAACACAAACCGTCATGATGTATTCATACATAGCATGCATATTAACCGTGAATGTATATACTAGTATACGTCTTCTACATACCTGTATGTGTTAGTAGATTCCCAACAAGCGACAATTTGAGACGACACAGAGACACCTAAACGCTAAAGTTATAACCTTCCCCTGTAACTAACGTAAACAACCTAGCCTGTTTAGCTCCCGTTGCTCAGTGTTTGTGTCACGTGACTCCAGATCAGCAGGGGTTTCAGGCGGATAGTTTCGCTACCTGACTAGCAGTCGATGTTATAAACGTACCCGACACAGCAGTAATAACCCGTTACAAGATTGGATAGCTCTGCACCCGTTAGCCCGTCATTCACTGGGGTATATGATTAGACACGACAGCTCTCTACAGACTACTTCAAAGCCGTTATACTGCCACCCTGCTTATTGAGCATACCCGGGGCTAAGCATGAATCATAACCGTTTGTCATGATTGGAACTGTGTCCGCTTAGAGACATCTGATGAGCATGATCAAAATATACGTGATACGAGAACTTAAAGCAAACTAGGCTTAAACTCCTGTATAATGTATCAATTGAAAAAAAACCAGGGGCTCTATTTAAATTAATCCTACTATAGTACTGTTGCACATTGATATTCATAACTTGACTATGTATTTTAGTTTACTCATTTCTTTGTTCAAACAACAAAGGGCAAGTATGTAGGCTCCTCTATATACTATTATACTTGCAAGCTTGGGCAATTTATACCCCCAAACAATGCAAGACATTCAATGAATTAATAATAATATGGTGACCTGGTATATTGCTAGACGTGTGTATCGATAGGCATGTTTATACCACTGAAGGCAAGTGTTGCTATAGACGCACAATCCCAAACTAGTGTAAAGGTGTTGGAGGTAGATCATTATCTAATTCTTTGGTATTGTATATGTTTACATTAGTGATGAAATCTTCAAGTGTTAAATATTATTTTAAAATATATAGTACTTAGAGAAATTATTAATGGTTCCAGTAAAGTTTGATCCACGTCCACTCCGCTGGCGTCATGAGACCTATACTAGGCCTGCACTTTGAAAGTCTGTGTTATCTAATGCCAGTGTCTGAGTGTGTGTCTACTGACCACAGTGATAGGCCTAACTTACAGGTATACAAAGCGATCAGTTAGCTACGGTCATCTGGCGTGCTCAGTTGATCTGAGGTAATCATAATGGCATGGTGTACGAATAGTGCAAATGGAATGTACAAAATCAGTGGTTATCGTAATGATATTATGTACATATGTGTACAGTACGTGGAACCAAATCACCGTGCGTGCTTGTATTTGTTAAGTTGTTGATAACAAGCGACAGACATGAATCGAAGCATATATACACTTGGGAAAAGGTTAAGCGCCCCATAGCACATTTAGACATAATGACAACAAATTATTTTTAATGAATACTATTTTAATTGATGTAGAAAAAAATAACATTTCTTGAGTACGAATTGCTTTACACCTAGTCCAGAATCTAGACGTTTATGGCACTATATGCATTCAGCTCATATGAGCGCTAGTAGTGCGATAGTGGAGACACATGTTATTAGTGGAATTAACGCATTATTATATGTGAAATGTGTAGACGTTATTTCTTATATCAATGTCATGCCTGTGTCCTTTCGTTCGCCTTCTATGACCACAAAATGCTTTATTTTTGTCAAATCCATAACAATTACATATAGGTTCTCATTGTAATTAAATATTACTAAAACTACCATCAATTATTTTGTTTTCATTGCTAGATATTTCTAAAACCAAATAATATTAACTTATAGAAACAAATATTAACTATGTTTACTCTTTCAAAAATTATAAACACATTTTCAACAACGAATTTGGAAAAACGAATTTTTGTTTTGTTCCAGGTGTATATATCGATACAGTATATCTGGACTGCACGTATTTCAGCCGTATTTAAATTGGCCATTCTAAACAACACGTTTTTAAAAGGAATTAAAGTCTAATTTATGTTGCATAAGATATCACACTGTAAGTGTGAGTCACAGGCAGTAACTTGTATCGTAGCGTTTATCAAATCTGTATCACTACAAATCAACTTACAAATACTAAGCTATTAAAAATCGAAAATGTATTTGATTTCGTTAACGCTATTTTATCATATAATATAGTAATTCATACATGTAGTATTGTTTGTTTTAAATAAACTGATAGAGGATGGTGTGCATTTTGCGCCAATGGCAATGACTGAGTAATGTTTCTGTTGGAAGTAAAAATATACACTCAATAAAACTAAGTATCAATAAATAATTACCAAGCAAAGCTCTGCTCTAGTCCACAAAGACGTAGCAATATTATTTTAAAAATGTCATTAACAGCATTAATAATCGAAAGAATGCCATTAACAGCATTAATAATCGAAGGAATGCCACGAAACGTCTTTGACAAGGTCAAGCTTCAAGGACTAGCAAATCTTCATGAACTAAATTCTAAGCAATGTATGTAATAATAATAATTACGTTAAATTAATTCTAGAAACGTGCAGTTCGGTAACATAAAATAATTAGTAGAAACGCACATTACTATTTACTTACCTACCGTTAGAGTGTAGAGGCCTAACTAACTGCCGTTAAAAAGGAAACATGACGTCATAATTATGTACGTCAGTAGCAGACACTTGACAATGATTCAATGATTGTCTAGATTGATGACTTAATCCTACTTTATTCAACAAATACGTGCTAGATTTCTACGGTGTAATTTTTGCATAATCAACGGTGTGGATTTTTTTTAAGTGATATTCGACGATTGTGACGTCGTCGCCAGACAATGACTTTAGCGTCATGACTGTGACGTCATAAGCGGACAAATGCTCATCAGCGGACTCATTCGGGACTACTCACTGGAGGTAGGGGAGGTAATCCCGCGGTGAGCAGACTGTGACCGTCTCTCTATGTCAAGTGGTTTTTCGGTAGTTTATCATGATTTATTCCAATACAATTATTATGTTGAATAATTAGAATAGCCCACTCGATACGAGTGTCGGAGTGATTCCGAAAAATGTGTCCCTCGTGAAATTAAAGCGCGGAACTGTGAACATTAATTTCACTCAGGACATAGTTTTGGAAATTGAATTCATCTCGGGCTATCTCGTGTCAACTTACGGTCCTGTCCTTTTATTATCTTTTAAACTGTCCTCTCCATCACATGACAGAAATCATCGGAATAATAAATATTTATTATAACAAAACTAAAACAAGTATAAATAAAGATGACATTTGGCTTTCTAGACATACAAAGCGTACATAATGGTAATATGCAACGTATACATAAATGTATGCGTATTATTGCAAAATACGTATTGAAATTAATTGACAACGTATTCTTAAATACAGAATGATTATGACATGTAATATTGCGGTTGTGCTATTATGACGAGTGGCGTCTATATAATGGAACGTGCAAATGATGAGCTCACTACCGGGGATAGAGCCCTACTATTCTATTCCCATCTGAATGGATCGAGGACTATATCCTCGGAATATATTACAAGAGTGTAATAATATCACGTGTATATTTCCAGATACCTTGTAGAATTAATTGAAAAGATCTGCTAAACTAGCCTACTTTAAGCTTTAGTTGGTTATTGGGAAGACATAACGATCAGATATAAAACATACCTCATTATCTGAGTAGTTATATGAGAAAATAGTTATATAGTTACAAATTTGTAAACAAATCGAGGAATGTTGGACAGGCACTTATAGATTTCGTAGAGGAAATCTAAGGTTTCAACAAGGGATTGTCTAAATGAATCAATATTAACATGGGTAGAGTTGATCTCCATTGCTAGTCTACAGTTATATAACTACCGAGATGACTACAGTGTAGGAAGTAATAGTAAGTGAAAACAACAATAAGAGACAACTGTGTCACTGTTGTTTGTAGTTTGCCCTGCTATCCAAAGCCCATGCCAAACTCTCCCAGCAGCTTGTAGGAGTCTAGTTTGTACCGTTCTGGGTTCCCGACGTAGACGCTCCTTGTTCTGCATGGTCCGGGTGGTCTGGTGTTACCCGTTATTCCCTTGTGACACGTGCAGTATAGGGGTACGATTACCATCCCTCGAAAGTAGTTCCGTTTCAGAATAATTGGCACTATATTTTTCATCAGATGGCCTTTACTTCTTTTCGAACGTTCCTTCTCCTTTGTAGTTGCTATGGTAACCTGTGTTCTCTGGTTTATCCTTCCGCCCTGCAGTTCCCTTCCCTTTGCCTTCGCCATCAAACCTCTCTTTGTGCGCACCTGTGTACAGCTTGGTATCCGTCAGCCGCTTTGTGACGTCATTTACAGCTTCGTCACCGCCTCCACTCTTCTTCTGCAACAGAAAAACAGTTAAAAACATGTCAAAAACATGGAAAAGTTAAAAACACGTCAACATTAGATCATCTAAATATCCATACAATCCATCCAAGTTTAAACACGTCTATGAATGTGCCAATAATGGCCAATATATAGTAATAAGACCGGTTCCGACGTTAAGAACACCTTTTTGAGTACGATTTCATGTTGAACTCAATGGTTTGTTTACAAATTCCCATACAAGATTTGAGTTAAGCATGAAATCATACTAGTTTAATATTGACGCCATTATCATTGGGCTCATGGGGTTCAATGGGCTCACAGTTATGTCTTTGAGTGTGGCGCATGAGTTTACTTATCCAGAATAGAATACGCGAAGAATACCTTTTCAAATGACCCTGCTCCTTTGTAGTCGCCGACATAGCCGTCTTTCTTGGGCAGCTCTTTCCGCCCAGCAATGCCCTTCCCTTTACCCCCGGAGTCGAAGCGTTCTTTGTGAGACCCGGTGTACTTGCTGGTGTCAGTCAGCCGACTGGTGACGTCACTTCCTTTCTTAGGTCCCTGAAATATATATATACTTTAATAGCATGTGCTTCACTGTAATGAACTCCATCTGTCTGGCAGGTTCATCAGAGTATAGGCTACCATACTATACTTATCCCAGTACTCTAGCTTCTATGTGATATAACACTTAGTACTTCCTGGAATAGCCTTCATCATTACTTTCCATAAATCCACGCATTTCCGGTCCCATACACTGACATTTTTGTGTCTGACTTTCTAAAATTAACTTACAAATAGTACTGCTGCGAAAGTCATTCAGAAAAAATAATGTCATTATAAGGAAATAGCCTTATTTGAATAGCAAGGCTAACATCTCAGACTAATCTAGGAAGACTATACGACTGGACAGACATCGCTCAGCCTGGGAGCACGGAACTCCGCCTGAGTCTCAGCCTACCTCAGCTGCCGCAGCCTTCTCCGTGTCCAGCCTAGTGCGCTCCGCCTCCGCCATCTCGCCACACCACTTCTTGGCCACATCCTCGTCTTTACCAGCCATCTTCCAGAAGAACTCCTTTGTGATGAACGTGTTGATGCTTAGCTTTCCCCTGTTGAACATTGATGTGGTTATAGAACTATAGTGTACGACAAGGTGACACGGCACTAATAGCTAGGTATCCTGTTGTAGGATCCGAGGCTAACAAGATCAGACAGGATCCTGACAGGACATGTTCACCTCGGATATCCTCATTTATCTTTGAGCATCCACGTTGATGCCCTGGCCTGGATAACTTACAGAACACCTAACTTGTTTCTGCTGTGATGAAATAGACCAAATAATTAATAGTATTTCACATTAAGTATTGTTGTTGGTTACTGATTTCAAAGTTCAATATCCTCAAGAATATTATCTAATCCTGTAATAAACTTACAACTACGTCAACGACATCAAATACTCACTTCGCATCCTTCTTGGCGCCGGCGTATACCCCCGTGTTGAGCTTCTCGTAGGCTGCCTTGGGTACAACCGTCTTCAGAGCCGTCAGGTTGCCACTACTGGCTTCGGCGTCCGTCAGCTTCTTGCCGCCAGATGCCTTCTTCACCCCTCTTCTGAAGGCGGTCCTGATCATCTTGATGTCCGCCCAATCCGAGACATCTCCTTCTGGTGCTGACATCCTGTGAGCCTGCAACACTAGGAACAGTTAGTATAGGTCCAGTTCCACGTTAGTGACAAGCAGCAGCATAAGGAATAGTTAGGTTCAGTTCCAGTGACAAGCAGCAGCATGAGGAATAGTTAGGTTCAGTTCCAGTGACGAGCAGCAGCATGAGGAATAGTTAGGTTCAGTTCCAGTGACAAGCAGAAGCATGAGGAATAGTTAGGTTCAGTTCCAGTGACAAGCAGCAGCATGAGGAATAGTTAGGTTCAGTTCCAGTGACAAGCAGCAGCATGAGGAAGGTCAATAAGTATAGAAGGAATTCGATAGACATCAACCCGCTACAAAACTGTCTACGTGTATGTTACTTCTCAACTTCTCATATGTATTCATGCCATATCTACGGCTATATTCTACGAATCATAAGCATAATGCGGCACATGGCGACTTAGAATACAAAGTCACAGGTCCAATATCATCATTGTATAGAAACTCTTAAAATTTGACGGATATGTTAGCTACAATGATTCTTGGTGGCTCAAAGCAAGTTAGTATAATGTAGTGTTTACAAAAAAATGTTGGTTTCATCAAATATATTAATGATAACGAATTTCATTTAAGAATATGTGTAGGTCATCTATGTTTGTTTTACTTGCGTGCGACAATAATAAAACAGTATATTTTATCTAGTTTGAATTTAATGATTTCGATGTGAACCCCACTTTATAATAAGTGTCGATATTTAATCATTAAATTAACCATCTGGACAACAATGAACTACTGTGTAGTTTGGACCAGTCTACAAGATTAGTGCAGATGTCGTATGTACATGTATTCGTTCATCCTTGGTCGGATGTTGCGGGTTTCCTCCTGCGATAAACTGACAAGCCGTGATATAGGTATCAGTGAAATAATCTTGAAAGCTGCCCAACCTCAACAAAAAAAAATACTCAAATAACTATTATTTAGACTCAAACCCAGCATGACCGTCTGATATAGCTTTAGCGGTGACGTGACGCCATCATGTCCTGTAGTGTGGCTCGTACATCATCTCTCTCCAGATTATAACATGTAGGCCAAGCCGACCTCAGTATCGACATTCACGTTTGACGTGTAGAATTCTCACATCGCAGGTGAACGTTAGGAGTTTGAACTTTTCTGACCTACCCCAACCTACAACCGGTCTTTCTATTGAAGCAAAAGGATGCTCAGCCTAGTTATATCCGTATCTCTGTCAGAAGAAGGGTTACCTGCGGGCTTACTGTAGGTGCATAGACTAAGGGTTAAGTACCTGAACACGTAGCCCTACTGACGACATCAGGAGACACGATGGTTAGATCAACACGTTAATAGGTGTCGTGAAAGAAACTACTGAATGTACTTATAGCTTTGAAATAAACCCTTTAAAAGTGCAGTTCGTACCTGTTAAAATTACATTTATATTTAAAGCCGTGTAATATTTCAGCTCATATTTATTAACCTGACGCCATGCATGAACACTAACGTCTGTTAACTGCGGACTTACTTTACATATTAATACTCAAATTTTAATTTAATTAAATTTTATTGATTTCATTATTGACGAATATTTAGCTTCATCGTCAATGAATATTTAGCAGCAGTACGTGTTTTAATAACACAGTAGTAGAATCACTGTAACATTAATCATGACATATGATATATGAACGTGGAACATAAAATAGACATGGCTCTGTATCAAATAATATATATCTTTACTGAATGTGTCATCTGTATATGATGGCCTGTAGCATATAATATGTCGGTACTAAATATTTGATGTAATAGAGAGAGAGCAGGGTAGGCGTTTATGCTGGCAGCTACTATTAAATTTCTATAGCGTGTAATTCACGTATACATACATGCAAAAACGCACCTGACTGGATTCTATTGCGATAGTCTAACTGTACACGGACAAGTCTAACTTACACGGTCAACATCCAGAATGAATCGCAGTAGTCTGTAAACACCAACCATACAACTGTCATTCCATAGAAACGGGGAAGTCTTATTATACGGTAACCATGGAAACTATAAAAATGACGATTCAGATATGACCCAAATTCAGGTCAGCCGCATTCTCGTATGGTGTACACTGCAGCTTCTCATTACCACGTGATTACCCTGTATATTAATGAGCAGTAAGTGGTGTCATTATAGGCAGGCTTGTGATAGCTTACAATGACTGCCACTACGAGTCAATGGTACAGATCCAGCGAATAATAGTTATAATGTCTGGATATCGATATGTTCATCGTCTACCCTATGAACGTAATCATCATATATAGGCCTACACACGGCAAGGCAAATAGCAGGTATTAAACTTATTCACAGATTGGATATGTACTATTCACTGCGTAATTGTCCAATAATATTTGCCTTTCTTTATAGTGAGTAACCGGAGTAGGATAGAATCATTAACCAAAACGCCATACCGTTATATTGTTTGGTTTGGCTTTGTGGAGCTTTTCTAACGTTAACAAGACGTATTTGAAGTAGATTACACTCGTATATAAGAACGTAGTTGGAGTATAGGTTATAGGTATTTGTATTTACATTTTCCAGGACGTATAGTTATTTGAAGTACATTCCTCCAATGCCATTAGACGTTTAAATGTCTGTGGGTTTAAATGCTGAAGCCCAGCGGCGCTGCTTGTTTTGGTTTGGCACCGATCAATATCACGTCCAGACATTTATTTCTGCAATGCCTCAGACACCCCCTTCCTCTGTTTATACAGCTAACTGCAAGTGACACCCAATACTGGTGGTTAGATGAGCTGCACACCCACACAGTGGTACAACTACAAGATAATGTGAGGTAGCAAAATCTAATTTTTCACGCTCTAGCGTCACATCTCTATGTTGTTCATCGTCCGAATAAATTAACATTTCTTTAACCTACTTTCTATTTTCCACTAACATTCTAATATTACGCTCAGTGGTTTCACTCAGGAAACATAAAACGGAGGTTGGTGCGAGCTTTAATGTCATACTGTACTTTACAACGTATAATAAACTGGTGTTGCACGTTCATAAGTACATATAAATAGGATCTGCGTCATCGCAGCATCCCTTGCCTCTTAAATAGTGTTGGTACGATGCTCCGTGTGCTACTATGAAGGCAGTGTGTTTCTAATAGCAATGTCTCACTTATAGTGGCAAGGTGTTGTACCTACCTTATCTCCAGACGTTTCGTAGTAAAATCCTACAGTAGTGATTCAGCAACTAGGTAGCGTCGACGCGATGATGCACTTCCAACAAAACCTACTTGTCACCCATGTAAACACCAACGTTCACCGCGCGTTCTGTTTGTATCACGTGACCTCTGGTCAGTGACGTTTTAGACCGCTGTCGGATTCGCCTTTTCCTATCAGAAAGTCATAAACCACCGTAATACGATATGGAACTTGTATTAACTGTGTATCCCAAATAACGTTGGAGGTCAGTCTGGAAGGGAAGTTCGTTGGGCGTAGACACTTTAAGGAGGTCGGCGTGGTGACACACATACATGTATATTTACTCTCTCAGCTTCCTCACACTAAGGCTCGGCAGATCGTCATCCCACGACAGACCTGAGACCTTCAGTAAATGCTGCAGGTTTACGGGAGTCCCAGTGACCGACGGTGAGCGCTGTCTCTCAATGAAGATTTCGTCAGGAGGTCCCAGAGGCCTACACAGACCTATAGTGGCTGTACAGGATTGCAAGGATGCTACAGAGTTCGGGAAACGTGTTAATGTGCACCGGGGATGGTCCCACGCGTGCTTGCAATAGATAGGAGCACGCCTTGTGGCGCAAAGGTCAATACTATCTCCAACCCAATCACTTTAATTTAAGTCAACATGTGTTCAGCTGAAGAGAGTCTCGTAAGACAAGTTGTTAAACATTTGGGGGATTTCCAGCACTTTCCACATGTATACGGTATAAAACAAAATAGGCTGCTACACATTTCAGAAATTATATACGATGATACATTCGCTATGCAGTAAAGTTTCAGAATGTTTATCTGTTAGCTAGATTACTTACATTTCAATCTAACTTACATTTCAATCTAAGTATAACATTATAACGTTATCATCACATTTCGAGATCCTGCGGCATCATGTATCCAAGTGATCCAATGTGTATACATATAGTAGATATACATTGTAGATGTATTGTAACAGTCAGTCAGTTAGCTCACTCGTAAAGGCTCGTTTGAATATGTGTATCTGTGCATGATCGAAACATTTATTTATTTGAATCGCGTTATTATTAATAGTTTTAAATTATCAACCCCAAAAATACGACATCCTAAAACAGTAGGCCTATTATAGTGTTTTAAATAGACTGTAACCTTGTTGACGTTAATCTTCTGTTGAAAACCTGAGGCATGTAACCCGGCAACAGTATGTTAATTGAATGACAGGAGACCATTGTACAGGTAATGAGTACAAACATATATGTACATGTAATGCAAGAAGAAAATAGTTTACAATGTCAGCTATTTATAGTTCTCTATTTACGACAGACTGGAAAAGTCAGTACTATATAGGACACATAGAAATCCGATTGAATTAAAAGTGTTATCGTGCTTAAAAATTGTGATAGTTTTTGCTTACTAGTATTTTGAAAACTGTTTGGATCAAAACATGCCATCTGTATTCTGGTCACAATGTATTGCTGTCAAAGAATGCATGCGATCAATGTGGTCACGACTTAACGAGCACACATTTCGATAATAAATATGCTATTAACAAGCGTGTTCTCATCGTCAAGCATACAACTACGAGATTCCGTACGATTTCCAACCTGTTCGGCGACCTGACAACACATTCAAGTCTGCGACCTGGCAGCATATCTATAAGCCGGCGATCTGTAAATAGTAATGAGTGTTAGGACTACGACAGCAAACTTACATTTTATTTTATTTTAAATTTTTGTATTGGGGTTTAAAGTCGCTTTCTAGAATCTTTCACTAATATCACGACTTGTCAGTTTAGGGCAGGAGGA
>JAUTBV010138195.1:0-11581 GCA_032361325.1 Lepetodrilus fucensis
ACACACACACACACACACACACACACACACACACACACACACACACACACACACACACACACACACACACACACTGTTCTATGTCTGACAGGATAGTAATAGGCCTATGCTGCATTATATTAGGTCTGCCATCATGCTAACTACCTGATTGTGCGTGAAAGGAAGTTCTGAAGTGTGGAGTGTATGGTGGTTCTATCAGATGTCCGGCTCCCTCGTAGTACTGAAGTGTTATCTTCTCCTGTTGGTCTGGAGTCAGCCGGTCAAACATGACCCTCGCTCTGCCAGAGTCCCACGACTGGTCATCTTCACCCAGTAGCCACAAGACGTGGGCGTCACTCTCCCATATCTGCAATTATAGTAGTCCATTTGAAAGACGAAAAAAGAACACTCCCACCCAACGAGAGAGAGGAGAGAGAGAGAGAGAGAGAGAGAGAGAGAGAGAGAGAGAAAGAGCAAGAGAGCGAGAGAGATATATAGAGATAGAAAGAGCGAGAGAGCGAGCGACAGAGAGAGAGAAAAATTGATATGAACAAATACAATTTAAAATATTAGCAAATTCATACCTTGAATGACAACACTTAACGCCGTTAGTGTCGTCGGGTATCGACATTGACAGTGATAGTGATAGAAGACATGTAAAGGCTAAACTGTAGATAATTAGATAACACTGCTAGAGTATCCATAGGCTACTTAATTTGATACGATTCTTGAAAATGTTCAGTGTACCGGAAGAATATTCTCAGTCCAGCTTGGGCAACATTCTTTTAGAAACAGACCTTCTTCATTCATCACTGCTTTGTCCAACTCAAATCTGGAAACATGTATTGCGTATTACGTAGAAAATACTATCTCCAGCACATTAGAAAGTATCATACTAAATGTTCAATTACATTCTACACATATAATAGATACTCGATAGATAAACAACATACAGACATATGGATGGATGGATGGATATACTATTACAGTAGGGGTGGATGGTAGCGTAATCGTATACTGTTTGGACGTCGCAGTCAAAGACCCGAATTAAAATCCCGTTCCGTAGCCCGGTTTCAATGTTCGCGAAAGTTACTTTTGCTGACACGATATTGATAGGATGCGTGTAGTGATATAGTATATATTATATTCTCCTTAGATATAATATAATGTATTTGTGTTTGTTTGTTCAATTGTTAAGTTTAAATCAAATAATAATATTATATGTTACTTTTATGCTGATTATCTGTAAAGATAAAGGCAAAATAAAGAATTGAATTGAAGTGTAGTGTGGCAATGCATTTGTCATCCTTAGTCTGTCCGTACCAGCTGGATAGATATATACAGATAGATAAATGGATTTGTTTCACAACGAAAACATCGACTATAATGGCCTACTTCGGGCAGTTACGCTAGTTTAGCCCGGAAGTGTCATTGCGCATGTCTAGTTGGTTGTTGCTAGACAAGCTTCCTTTCATGCTTCGTGGGCCGTCATATAGCACGTTCGTGACGTCACTCTAGCCTTCCTTTCGCAACTTCGCGTGGACTCTAGCATTGCTCTAGATCCTCCAGAAACCGCCCGAAGTAGGCCAATAAGACGCACAACATACGGTGCACCCAGGTCACAGGCAGTGTAGGCTTGGGCACCATTCACGCTGACGACTGCCTTTACCTGTCAATATAGCCAATAACAGGTAGTGCCTATATATGATACTCGCTGGGCTGAGATCTGATTTTAATGAGATTGGGTCAAATCAAGCATAATGGTGAGGTACTATACTTACAAGTTACTCGTTGATAAAGCCTAGGATTTTGATTACTTTTATTCAACTTGTAGGATAACATTGATATCAAAAGATCGGTGGAGATATATATTATGTAGTCGATGGGTCTATATTTACTTCCTTGTTTTTCCAAATATAGACTGTACATCACTCCATATAACAACAACAACAACAACAACAACAACAACAACAACAACAACAACAACAACAACAACATATTAAATAATTAATAATATTAATTACATTTACTGTTATTGTATATACTTTGCATACATAACTCATATTTGGTCAATTACGGCAATCAATGGTAAAAGAACTTGTTAAAACAAAATCATGGCCTGCTTCAAGTGTTGTGTCCACAGACTGACCTTTGCACTGTGTATCGCCATGACCATCCCTAGCTCTGCTCCCTTGGACACCCCGAACACCCCAACACCTCCGGATAGGACCGAGGGATGTCCACAGAGCCAATCCAAGGCCTGTAGGAAGTAGCTGAAGTCTATCTCTGACACGTGCTGGACGAGGTCCTCAAAGGCGAAGTAGGCCAATGAAAGCGTGGCGAAACCCCGGGATGCCAGAAGTGCAGCTCTACTTTCAATGATACCTCCAGTTGTGCCAAACATGTCAATGACTCCAGGGAATGGACCACGGCCTGCAAATAAGATACTATTATTGTATATACGATAAGGATCGATTTCTGAGGGATCCTGGATGGAATTTAAAAGTAACTGGGGTGCGAGTATGTGGAGGGATGAATGCGAAACTGGACTCCCTTTCATTAAGCTCCCGGACGTATCCACCAAGAAAAGGAATTAGGAGGAGGATAGGGGAAAGAAGAAGAAATACAAATAAACATAAACTGTATTTAAAGTCGGTATATATATATAATAATAAGAAAAAGTAGAAGAGAAATAAAAGGATGACGAAGAGCAAAAAGAAGAAGAAGAAACAGCAGCAGCAGCAACAGAAACTGTATGTAACGCCTGATATGTAAATATCAAAGAAAGTTAGCTCTATAGAGCTATTATTTCGATGAATAAAAACATATAAGATAAAAGCTTAAAAGAGGGGGTGGGGAGGGGGGGGGGGGGGGTGTAACAGAAGAGACGTACTCTCGTAGATAAGACCTTAAATAATTATAATAAAATATTATACCATCTATCTAATATTTCTAAATATGATAGAAACACCTTTCGAAAGGACTACAGACACTGCATGTATTTACCTGGTGGGAGAAAAAGTGTTCCTCTGATGCCCTGTTCTCTGATGGGCAGACGTGTGACACCTTTGTCCATGTACCACCGCTCCACACACGTGCTGGCGATGACGGAGGCGGACGTAGGTATGCTGTCGACGTCCACGTGCCCATCTAGGACGCGGAGATGCACTAAGAACGGGCTTTCCACGTCTCGCTTGCTAATACGTGTGTATGGCGGCTCACCCTGCGCGGGTTTCATACTCCAGAACAACCCCATAGCGTCGATGCCTGTTGGTGTTGGTGGGTGGAGGGTAATGCATAGAACAAAACATCCTCGAAGGTTTTGTGGTCATAATGCCCGGGGTTTCGAGGATTTAAACACAGCTACTCTTGCGTATACGTGTATGTTAAAGAATAATAATCGTTTTGAAATTTTGACCACGGAATTGAAATGTTACCAACAACTACCGTACACACATAATGAATATGACAACATAATATGGCGTAGAAAATTACATCACAATAAATTGGATGGACATTTGTTGAAGGATTGGGAAATATTGGGACAACAGTCTTTCCCGAGATTACGAAACTTTTCTGAATACGATTTCATACACACTCAACGTCATGTACATTTGAGCATGACCTCGTATTCAGAAAGTTTCGTAATCTCGGGGCCTGGCCTATCAAAGAAAATAAACTTGACTGCGACGTACAGCAAGCAAGCAAGCTAGCTCTTGTCACATGCGTTTCGTATAAATCTTTCGATTTTTAATGATTTTGACATTTAAAAAAATAATTCTCTTCAAATTAAGTGAAATTGAAGTGAATTTTTCAATAAATGTCAAAATCATTAAAAAATGGATACGAAACGCAAGTGACAAGAGCTAGCAAGCAAGCAAGCAAGTTCTCTCTCTCTCTCTCTCTCTCTCTCTCTCTCTCACACACACACACCTTTGTATGTGCCACCGAAAGACTGCTGTTTGGCGACATTGAGCTGTCCTTTGTCGTCTGCCAAGAAATGTCCACCGGAAGTAAAGACACATTTCTCTTCCAGGACTGCTTGTATGGTGACCTTCTGACGTCGAGTCAATCCGCTTACCGTGATCACAACTTTGTCAACCACCAACGCATTCTTCGGGGTTACATTCAAAGATGGCACACATGAAAGGAATCTAGCTCCGCGGAACGCAGACCCTAGGCAGGTAGTCTTGATCAGTAGCACTGAAAGATGTAGTCCTTGTCAACGACGTTTCGTATCAATTTTTCGATTGTTAATGATTTTGGAGTCCAGTTTTCAAAAAATGTCAAAATCATTAACAATCGAATAATGTATACGAAACATCGTTGACAACGACTATGAAATATGAGCATATAAAACAAAACAAATATGGTATATAGTATACGTAGCGCGATCCATTACTAACATTATATGGGATACCGCGAGTTTACTAGTAGCCTATAGATTATATTTAGTCTCGGAGGGTTAAAGTAAATCAATAATATATATTGGTATTAGGCTATATGTATATGAAAGGAGCCACTGAAATTCTTTACCCTCTGAGTAATCTACACTTGCTTAAATGCTCATTTTGAATAGGAGTATTTGGGTGAGAACAAGGTGTGACACAGACTACCTAGCCTACTGTTCAAAGCGATGGTTGAAACAAGTCTAGCCATAGATTATAGTAAATACGGTCTAGCTTATATACTGTATAGGTATAGTCCATGGGCTGGGCATAGTTATAGAACACTATAGGCCTATCTACATTAATTAGTGCACTTATTTTAGCAACCATCTTGATTGTCAGCATGACTTCCAATAAAAAACGTTTTTAGTTATATTTTTCACTCGAGAAAACGGATCCACTTGGAGCTTATATTATTAACATCGGTTCCATCACTCATAACTATAGTATAGTATAGGCGTGCGATCTCATTTCGTAATAATTCGCTAACAACATACTACATTTAAACTATATCGGATCCTGAGTTTTTTCTCTACAAATAGTAAGCCTATTATGCCCAAGAATATGGTTAGGTAAAACTAATGTAGCGTTAAAAGTGGCTAATGCAACCAGACCACATTTGTAGCGGGTTCCGAAAATGGGTTTCTCTTACTTTTCTCCTCTTTACCCTCTTTCGCCTTTCTACCCCTTCCTTCTCTCCACCTCTATCCCTCTTCTTGTTCCTACGCCTATATATCTCCTGCTATATTAGTAGGTGAACAACAATACAATGTTGAAAATAGCATGGTCTAAGGGTTGTATTTAATATATAGCTTGTGATACCGCCCGGCTCGTTCCGGATTTTAATAACCCGTCTGAGCGGAGATGCAGTCTGACCGGGGATGTAAGCTGGTGATCACTGTTGTTCCAAACGCCTATCTCTCTTTTTCTTTCTCGCTCTCCCTTTCTTTACTTATGCACATATTAACAGGAGAAATTAAACATATACAGAGACTTACTTATCAGTTCATTCGGTTAACCTACGGGATTGGAGCAAGTTGGAAATATATACATAGTCTCGAGGTGAGTCGACTGATCTCACCAAACATCTTCTGCCAGTCGTACCGACCCCTTAAACTGGTAGTCTCACGCGCCTGTGCTTGTAACGTTTACAGTTAATTCCACCCATAAGTATGAACCCAGTCTACTCTGCCTGTATATCTACTGTTGGAATTTAAGTTTGCCCGTGACCATCTGTAGGGGTGAACTGTACGACTTAAAGGCATAATATCACATATATTTATGGTTGTTTTGGACTAGTTCTTAGCTATAACTACAAAGTACATTCACTTGACATGCATAACATAATGTTTGTACTTCTAAAAAGCTTTCCACCGCTTGTGGTTGACAAATCCCCACTGCAGCCTCAAAATAAACAACCTGGTGCCCGTTGCAGGACGCTCTTGTAAACTACAACTATTGTAACGTCAACACTTTCTATTGTGGCGGGAGCCCAGTTACAACTATTGTAGCGCTACAAGAGCGTCGTGCAACGGGTATGGTCCGTATGTGTTTGCAGGGTTCATCCAAGTGAGTGAGTGAATATAGAGTTTAACGTCGCTGCGGGAATCTTTCACCCATTTGCGACGAGTTCATCCAAGGGGGACATAACTAATGTTCGCTCGCAGATTCCTTCATACATGAGTTGATGTATCAAAGACAAGATAAATAGTGGAACGTTCCCTATATTCATATAAAATATGAATATTTTGATAACCATTGAGTACTGGAGACTTAAAGTACTTTAGTAAATAACAACTTTTGGGTGGATAAATCAAGCGTAATTAGTCTCAGATCAAAATTTGTTTATACATTATACAGGCATATTATACATTATACAGGCATATCAACTGTGATATTATGCCTTTAAATTGTGTCGGGGAATACACACACGCACAGACAGACCGTAGCAGTGAATGTTGCAGTAAACCTGCCACCACCGGCTGATGCCGACAAGACCAAGGATGATAACTGCATTGCCACTCTACAGGCAGTCTCATTAAAATAAGATCCGAAACAGATATACTAGTACATGTATATGATACTCGCTCCTTACGGTCTCAGGAAATCGCTATATGAGCGACGTCAAATTGAACTTTGACCGCAGCCAATCACAGCCTCGCCTAGCTAAACGCCAGGGTCGTTTGCACCGTTTAACATATAAAACCAGCCACTGATTGGCTAACACTGCCTAGCGGAAGCATGTGACCAGAACGTGGTTTGTGTGTTGAGGTGAGGTCAAAAGGAAATCTGATGTGAGGTACTGGTAAATGCTGATTCCGTCAAATAGGTTAGTGTAGTCATAATGGCCTGGGTTTTCGAGGATGAGCCCAGCTGAGATCTGATTTTAATGAGATTGCTCTACTATAGAGGCAGCTCATCCTATCAATATCGCGTCAGAAAGGTAACTTTTGCAAACATTTAAGCTGGGTCCCAGTGAGCGGGATTTGAACCTGAAACCTTTGGCTCAGAAGTCCCAACGTTCTACCACCTACAGAACCATAGCTAACTTACCAAGTGCTGGTGGAAATCCAGACAGTGCAGTACATGCATGCAAGCCATGATGACGTCGATGTGAGTGAAACAATCTTGAAAGTGGCTTTAAACCCAACAAATCAACCAACAAACAATGTTACAAGTGACACTGTTCGACAGCAGCTGTTCAGTGAGAATGAATATGGAGTTTTAACGTCGCTGCGAGAATCTTTCACCCATTTGCGACAATAGCTGTTTAGAGTAGTGCAGTTATTTCTATAGGGGATGCGTCGGAAAGGTATCTTCTGTGTACTTTGGATTTTATGTTGGGGTATCTGCACTATCTGGCACAATCTACTACTGAGCCACTAATATACAGCACTCTAATATACACAAAACAAAATCACTATCAAATATACCCCCTCTGACAACACTGTCTATAGATACTCTGACAGTGTTGTCAGAGGGCGTATATTTGATAGTGATTTTATATTTGATAGTTCCTGTGTACTGCCCTTCTAATACACGATTAGTTGGAGAAATCGCCACAGATTAAAGGCATAATATCAGTTGATAGACAGTATAATTGGACAAACAAATTTCGATCTGAAACTAATTACGCTAGATTTATACACACAAAAGTTGTTATTTACTGATGTACTTATCCCCCAGCACTCGATAGTTATAAATCATATTTTATATTAAATAGGGGAACGTTCCGCTATTTATCTCGTCTTTGATGCATCACTTTTCTAAGAAGGAATTAGAGTTGTCCCTTTGCATCATATATACCTGTATACTAATAGGCCGTTGGCCGTATTTGATTTAAACAGAGGGGTTGCAGTGAAAAAAATTAAAACACACAGTGGTGGAAAGCTTTTTGGAAGTACAAACATCATTTTATGTATGTAAAGTGAATGAACTTTGCAGTTATAATCCAAAACAACCATAAATATCTGTGATATTATGCCTTTAAAGCTGAGTTTCCATTACCGGAAATGGATTTGGTCTGGGTAGTCATTTCACTAAAAGTCTTTCCATTAATATGATCTGTAGTGAAATGACGCATCTGGTTATTACCTGCACCGGATCCGGAAACAAAGCTCAAAATATGGCACAATGTGAATTAAAACAGGAAATACAAAATAATCTACAAACCAACATGTTTGTTTTTGGCACCCTCGGGTTCATTTGTAAGCAGCTGCAGATGGTCGCTGGAAGTTGTGCAACTTACAGCCCTTTGTTAACTTTCTTCTCTAGATGTGCTCTAGTGAGGTTGTTGTGTTGTTTTTTAAGAGCAAATTAACCTTCTCCATGCTGAACAAGTTTTATTTCTGCATGTGATCAGGCAACTTAAGTCGCCTTCAGCAGGGAGAGGGTTAAGCAACACTGTCAACAGAGATTCATGATGGGGATTTTATTTATTTACTTTTATTTTTGTAAATGCAATGGATGACGATACATATAACATGACTTGGAAAGATTGAATTGTTATCAATACATTCTTTTGTACATTTTGTTCACCTCCATAATATTGATATTTTTTCCCCGGCAGTGTATTACAGGAAGTGCATTCACGAGCGTAACTTACTCCAATAGTCTCACAGCTAATCTAGCCCTGTCCCACCACCAAAACTGGTTCTAGTAACATAACATTCCATATACATTCTGTATGCATATCATTCCTTATACATTGACTGAATGTAATAAAACTTTCATGGAAATTGAAAATCTTGGGACAGGTAAACACCTCTAGATCAATCCACTTTCCGGTTTGTTCAGAGCTAAATATGTCTTGCCATCGTCTACAAGCAGAAGAATGATCTTCCAACTGTTGAGTCTTCACTTCTAGGAGCG
Organism: Lepetodrilus fucensis; assembly: GCA_032361325.1. Classification (NCBI taxonomy): domain Eukaryota; kingdom Metazoa; phylum Mollusca; class Gastropoda; order Lepetellida; family Lepetodrilidae; genus Lepetodrilus; species Lepetodrilus fucensis. The sequence continues at coordinate 8,799 of JAUTBV010138195.1, forward strand.
CAAGTGAATTATCGTTTGTCGTCACAGCGGGAATCTTTCACCCATGTAGCTAATCTCTTCTAGGAGGATCTTCTGTACCCAGATATCGAGTTGAAGATCAGCGCGCGCGCTCTCTCTTCAAGAAGTCTTTGGCTTTCCGAAGTGAAATCGTACCTGGCTAAGACGGCTATACTATTTGTACAATTGGTTGTAGAATTGATACTAGGGATATGAAACAAATTCAAGGGAGGTAACCCGAGTCACGCAGGGTGTGAATAAAAATGAAATGATGAACCATTCAACTTCAAGCATACACACATGGTCAGGATTGAATACATTATTTTGTGACGGCAACAAAACACTATTTAAAATTGGGATGAAAATTAAAAGGACTGTCCAACTAAAATAAGTAGTTGCGCACAAACTTCGTATCAGATTCAATTGCGGACTGCTTTCCTAAGCCACGAATCACATGCAGCAGTCTTTTTCTTCTCTCCCCAATTTCCCACTTCATCTCAACACTTAGAACAGTGCTGGGGTCGGAAATATAGAAAGGAAATTGCATACGAGGACGAACTGCCTGAGATCAGGTTTTTGTGCGTCAAGTCAATGACTCGATACCAGCATACGCGACAATGTTTCCACTTCTCTCCTCTCCAGAGAATTCCTTGTCAGGCTGCGTCGTCATGACATCGCATGTTTCTTTCCGAGGCGACTGAATACTCCGGCAGCTGCAGCAGTTGTTGTCGACGACGTCGCTCTCGTTGTTGTCGCCCCCGTCGATTTACTCACGGCCACTGGCTTGGACTCCTGAGACTTTGGACCCAGTCGCATCCTTATGTCTGTAACAAGGACAAAATAATAGACCAGTGTTTCACATGGACCAGATCCAAAGGCCATTCAACTTTGTAGCAATATATATGCAATTTGAACAGGTGAAAGGCTGGAATAATGATTGGTAAGCAGTAGACATTTATAACAGGGATCGAAATTACCCGCTAGCCCAGGACATTTCTCCCAATGCTAAAGAGCATATTCGATTCAACACTCAACCTACCCTAGGGCGATGGTTGCGTGATGAAATTAGCCAATGAGGGTACTCGTAGCATCATGAGTGTTTGGCCATTGGCTAATTTCATCACCCTAGGGTTGATCGAGTGAAACTCAAAGGTAATAGAAATTAATAAAAATGTGTCATATATATCACTATTCGGGCTAGTAAGTTTTACAGTTAGTTTACAAGTTGTAAGTTTGGTATAACCGATGATCACAACAATTCTTAACATATACTCTTCATCTTTCCAAGTCTGCAACTTGTAAGATAACATTGATATTGGTAACTTATTTACACGGTGCAAAACGGTCAACATGAATTCTTACTTTTACTGGACCCTGGAGCAGCCAATCTGTGTGTTTTCGTGGACGTCAGCCTGACAGTAACTGACGGCGGTTCGCTGGAAGTTGTGCTACTTGCCGCCTCCTGGCTGACTTTCTTCCCCAGACGTTGCTTAATAGTGAGGTTGTCGTTGGTCTTGTCACATGCCAGCGTGCCAGATGTGGTTGTGGTCACCTCGGCTGTCTGAATCACTGTCAACACAGTAACATCAATCACATTAGGAATTTAACTGTTATTAAAAAAGAACAGAATACAACTAGAGAATGCCAGTAGGGCTGCTCGATTTCACTTTTGCCGGCTAGCTGCTTTGCATGTGCATATCACATACTGGTGACCAGAACATGCCAGCTAGGATCTCTAGACTGGGCTGGCAGACAACCATTTGGTCCTGAGTAGACGGAGCCAGATCCGCTGTTTTTTGTTGTTGTTGTTGTTGCACTTCACCGCCAGAAAAAACGGCTAGCCGGCAAGGCTACAGAAACACAGGTAGTGAGTTTACAGTCTAATGACTGTGTTAACCCTCTCACTGCTAGATTAGGCACAGCTCATCAGAGCATATCCGGTTGCCTTCAGCATGGAGGGGGGTATGCTTGGCATGGGAGAACTCGTGGTAACAAAACATGCAGCAAGACCCATAAACTATGGATGTCCGAGGCGAACCAAGGGAGGTAACTGTTGGTAAACACTGCACAATGAAACCTTCCTGTGTTTTTGTTTTAATATTGGGATTTTAAATCAAGGATTCAATCTTTCTATTGATTTATACTTGTCATTTCAGTTCAATAAACTTTTAACGTTAGACGTGAGCATAACTTACTGATTTTCTTCCTGATGGCTAGTTTTCTAGCAGCTTGAACGAGAGTGACAGACTTTTTGGAAGCTGTTTTAGCAGTTTTTGCTTTTTTGGCAGGAGACTTGAGCACTCCTGCGTAATGCAGAGAATCATCATCGTCACTGGTATTACCATCCTCCTCGCCTAGGAAACTTGTCGACGAAGCCGGCCGCTTAACAGCTGACTTGTCACCCAAACGATTGAAAACTGAGCTCTGAAACATTGTAGAACACCATATAATAACACATGCACGCCACAAAACAGTAGTACAAAATAACAAATTGTAGTTTTCTTGGTCTTTTATTCCATAAAGTATTTACCGAGATAATCTATCAAATATGGGTATAAAATGCAATGTCATTTCATATGGAAACCTACCATTCACGTCAGAGAACTATTGTACCAGGGGGAAGTAACTTTACAGAATTCAGAGTGACTAATACCACAACTAATAATATTAGTTGTGGTATTAGTCACCCTGAATGCCCTCGGTATATACTGACACCCATTGAAAACGCAACACCGACTTTAAACTTGATAGGGTATATACTTGATGGGAAATCCAACACTAGTTTA
>JAUTBV010138206.1:0-11580 GCA_032361325.1 Lepetodrilus fucensis
TTTGGAGATATGCGCCCTTCCTGCATGTCATGAATATAGCCAAGCAAGCCAATGGTCAGGTAAATATCGAGTTTTGCAAGGGATTCAGCTGTTCGGGTTTCCCAGAAGGATTCAATCAGTTCGGTGCCATATTCTTCAGGGTTCAAGCCATCTTCGTCAACCTTCTTAAGTGCTGAAAGCACAAGTTTTGCACGGACATCTGGGCCTTTACCACTCACCCAAAGAGGATTCATACCTAAATTATTGTACACGGCAGACACCCAGAGTTCCTGATGCTTTGCGTCCACATTACACCATTCAGTACCGAGGATTTCTTCAGGATAGTTAGATAATTCTTTTAACAGTGCGGTATTAATTTCAGCTTGTGAGACCGCAAAAACTGACAGGGGAAATAAGAATGCAGCAAAAGGCAGTAAAAGCAACAGAAAAAGGGTGCGTTGTTTGATCATTTTATAAATTTTTAGAATTTTCGTAGTTAAGCCAAAACAAAAAGAGGTGAATGCTACCATTCACCTCTTAAAAAAACCATATGATTGTGGTTACAAAAGTTAGCCACTCTTTTGGGAGAAATTCTTATGTGTAATAAGGGAACCCCTCATTGATATACGCTTACAATAAACCCTTGAACATTATAGGAAAAGTGCTGCAAGAAACAAGAGTATTACTGGCTGTAATTGTAGATTTTATCTTCTTTTACAACATGCTCAATGAGCTAGAGTATTCAATACTCTAATTTCCTCAGGAGTCAGAACAGGCATTGCATCACGTTCCATCTGCCGGTTATTCATATTTTCAAGCATCCTGTGTTCGTCATATGCCCGTTGCTGTTCTATACCGAGGCGCTGTTGACGATTCATACTGGACTCATACTGATCCTATTCATTTTGACACTCTTCATGGCCATCATCCCATCCCTGTCGGTAATCTGGGTTGTTCTGGTATTGTCGGACATTTTTATGATACTGAGAAGATATGTCACCCGTTGATTTTTTCCCACTACCACAGCCCTGATCAAATCCTTGCCCATACGCCGGTGACGCCCCTTCGTTCATTAGACGTTGTCCATCAGTTACATAAGAGGACAGTAAAAGAATTAGTGCAAAGCAGCTAAAAACTGAAACGGTTTTTCTTTGTGACAAAGTTGGAACTTCATGAGTAAGCTCCAGATAAATTAGTACCGCTGTCTATGAAAATAAACACGATTTCCACGATCTGAGCGTAAGATTGTTTCAAAACCATCTCCTCTCCGCTTGACAATAAATTCCAAGCCATCGATACTCAGACTTCTTCCATCAAAATACCCGCGATGACTCTCCCCACTCCATCTGGCATTAACGTCACCACTTGGGCTGATGATAATTGAAGCAGGTGTGCGGTCTCGCTTATTTTGTCCCTGGAAATGGCCTATTGCCCAGGCAGGAATGCTCCCCCCACCCCAATCACCGCCACCAAAACCATCATCTCTACCATAATCATTGTCTTGTTTAACACCGGAAACAACGGCCTGGTTCCTGTGTAAGGCCGGAACCCTGTCTTTCAGGTAACAGTTCCTGTCATTCCTGTTAAAATCAAATGCCTTACAACGATAGTCATTGGCGCATGCTCTTGCACATTGTCTAACGTTTCGAACTCCAAACTGTGCAAAATCACTACCCGTTCGAGCCAAACCACGATCCAGACGAAAGCCATCAATAGTATTAGCGCTACCATAATCATCCCGTACTTTAACACCGGAAACAACGTTCCAGTTCTGTTTTCCATAGGGAACTCGGTCTTTCAGGTAGCAGGCCCGGCTATTTTTATCAAAATCAAATGCCTGGCACCGGTAATCATTTGCACATTCACGGGCACAATGCTTAGCATTCTTACTCCAGAATTTTGTATAATCACTACCTGGGCGTTGAGTGCCTCTGTCAATCTGCATACCATTAATTTGTTGAGCAAATGCAGACGAAGCAATAAAGCTCAAAAAAATAACCAATACAATTCGTAATAACATTCTTTCTCCTTTAAAAATTCTATTACCATTGCCAAAACTTGATAGTACGATCCAATCACACCTCACAATCAGCCCTTCAAAGACATCCCTTCTTCCGGTCAGGTACTGCCATCAAAGTATTAAGTGCAACATCACTCCCTGTAATTTTGTAATAGCTATCCCCCAGACTTCAAGGGGATTGCTATTATTTTTGATCCAATACGTGTAGACTTTGCGCCATCAGCTGTTCACAAGCTCAGACAGCTTTTTACCAACCTTAAATTTAACAACATTCTTGGCTGGTACTTTCATTTCTTTACCTGTTTGTGGATTACGGCAAGTACGGGCTGCTCTCTTAGTTGCTGTAAACGTTCCAAAACCTATTAATTGCAGCTTATCACCCTTCTTTAAGGTATCGGTGATTGCATCCATAAACCCCTGTAACGCATCACCAGCTGATTTTTTACTAATACCTGCTGATTCTGCTATCTGATTGATAAGTTCTGTTTTGTTCATTGAATAATTCTCCCTTGTTAAAGTATTTTGTTTTATTATTCCAAACTACAACAATACACTATTGTATCTCAGCTGCAGTCAAAATGTGAGACCATTCTTATAACTATTCCATCAAAATCTTTGTTGGCAGGCTAATAGCTACCAGTAAAGGTAAAAATATTGTCTTTATCATTTTTGAGTTCCTGTATTAAACACCGCCTAAAGTGGTTTTTTCAATGCACGACGCAGATTTTCAACGGCCCCTAATCTACTCTCACGGAAGTATGGAACAAACTCCTTGTGAATAGCGTTATTCAACGCCATATCTGCATGAGATTCTTCTGAGGGTGCATGCCCCAATAACAGTTTTTCTTCCTCTATTCCATCGAGAACAGCAACAGGTTCCGACATCACAAGCTGCACAACCATACTGATGGACATATGTTCTACCTGATTGCTATTATTCGGAATCCCAACAAATTTTGATGCAAAACCGGAAACACCCCACACCTTGCCTGTGGACATTTCTCTGCCCTGATCATATTGATATATCGTGCCCACATTATTACGGGCAAAGATGCTATGCGAAAACAATGGTTTGTGTGTCAGAGGGTTGACACGGGAGGATCCTGCCACCAGACTTTGCCAAATCATTAATACAGCTTCAGTTTCACCTTTTATCTCCTTTGCGTGTTCAGTAAGAGATGAAAAAGGGATTTCGTGGTAATACCCCTCAACCATTGCGAACATATCCAGAGCCGTATCCAATGCAGTGTCGATACCTTTTGCTTCTGCTGCTTTAAACTGAATGAAACGTCCATATGCCTGCGTCAAGAGCTGTAAATATGCCTCCCATTCCGGTTGCACTAGCTGGTGCACCAGACTGTATTCTGTCCAGTTTTTGTTTTCCATTTCCACTGTGCACACATCCCAAAAACTGCTGGGAATGGAAGCATTCCCCACAGTGGTATATTCATTCAGGTATTGAAGGTCTTTTGTATATTGCCGTAACTCATGGATATCTGTTTTCTTATGTTCCAAGCGCTGCAAATGTCGTGAGACACCTGTATCCCCCAAAAGAGGTTCTTTGTTGATCCCAGCTTCCTGCAGCCTCTTTGCAATCTCCTCTACAACAGTGGCATCAAGTTTGAAATTGGATTCAACAACTGTTTTCGGCCCTTCCTGAACCTCGACCTGAAGAGACATTGTCAGCTCTTTGTACAGCGGTACACCAGACACAACACCAAGGATACACATTAGTAAAACGATGAAAATGAGCCAATACTTCATGAGCTTTGATGTTTTTTGTTTGATTCTTCATCTGGGGCTGTCATAAATAGAAATATTCCAAATGCCATAATGATAACCAGAAAAACTGCTAAATACATATCAGCATTAAATCCGCATGACTTATCGCCCAAAACACCGTTTACAGGCATCATATACTTATCTCCACAAAACAGCTTTCCCAAGGCGGTGGAAATCAAAAGTGACAAACGATCAACAAGAAACAGAAAACCTGACACACTGATTAGTATCGAACCTGTTTTCCTTTTTTTACACATAGGGTGCCCCTTCATTTTTAAAAAGGTGAATGGAAGTTATCAGGCCCGGTTCAGCCACATCGTTTGGTTTTGTAATTCCATACACTTCCTTTATGCAAACATTCATCTTTTGCAAAAAAGATTCCCTTGTCATTTCAAAATGTTGTACTTTTTTCCAGTTTTAACACCCAACCGGCCTCACCGGAAACCAGTTTGTACTGTAGCTGTCGCGTTCCACCGGTTGGATTTGCATTGCTGTCGATATTTTTATACACCGGAAAACGTCTTACAAGTCTGCTTTCCATAACTTTAAACGCATCATGGCCCATATACCCTTTTGAATTTGTTTCATCATTCTCTAACGGTGGGAGATATATTTCACTAAGAGATTTTTTATTATTGCTGCCATAGGCGACAAGACTTCCATAACTTCCACTTCCTGCAGAATTTATAAATACATAAATCTCTGGAGAGCCATCACCATTCAGATCATCAACTTCTGCTCCTGTAACAGTCCCATCAACCTCTTTCTTGATAACAGAATTGTCAATTGCAAGACCTAATGGAACAATCAAAAGATTGTTTAATGAACTATCATTGGCACAACTCACATGAAAGCTGATACCATCCTTCTTCAAAGTTTTATTAAATACACCCATCTCACCAGCTACACCAATGTTGTATGAAAGTAATAGAGTTAAAGTTAGAATAGAACATAGCTGGAATACTGATAAATGCTTCATTATAGAATGGTACATATCTAATCCCTCATTGTATTTATTTTTATTGGTTTATTGACCGCTTCTCTTTTTGGTATGCAAGAATATCCTGTATACGCCAGGCCATTTCCTCAAAATGAAGCTTATCTGATCGATTAGAGGTGTTAACAGCATCAAGTCTATTCTTAATCTTAGGCAATTCACTTCTAACCCAGGCAGGAAACGCTGTGTTGGCACCAGATGCCACAGCAATATTTGCAAAAGCCGGACTATAACCAGCCATTGTCAGTGCTGCTTTTTCTGCGGCAGAGGTATCTTTCTTGCCAACCATTTGTAAAATCTCTCGTACCTTCTCAAGAAAAGATATCTGAAGCACACGTTGCAGACGCGTAGCAGTTGATAAATCTGTCCAAATTGCACCTGCAATATCGTCCGCAAATTCTAACACCCCATATGTGGAAGAATCCACTGCTTTTTGTGATTCAAGCATGGCAAGAAGAGGCCCGCTGATCAATTCGGTAAGGAGTCCTGACTGCAAATCTTCAATGGCACGAATGCCACCAACAGGCTGAGCCCGGTATAGAATTTCCGGACGTTTGTAGGGTTCAAGACTTAAAACCGCCTCCCCTAACAGATAGTTCACAGCATCACGCTGCTCATTAACAGGGATAAAAGTGCCTCTTTGCCCCTCAGCAGAAGCAGGTTGTCGTATTACCCCTCCAATAACAGATGTAACACTTTTAAGAAAGGCTACATGATGCCCCAGCATCTGATGATACGTCACAGCAAATTTTTGATCATCATCACCTGTTGCATCATCAAGGGTATCGAGTGATCTCAACAAATTTGCAACACCAAGACGAGTTGCAGCCACACGCTCTGCACCTGTATTTTCCTTTTGAACTCTGGGGTCACTTCCCCAAATTTCAATTTCTTCAATTTCTTCACCGGCAGCCCATACAAGATGACGATCTATTTCAGCTTGAGCAGCCAGTTTTTTAAGTGCTTCCTGTTCTTCTTTTACAGACTTTCCATGTTTTCCATACCCCCAGTCAATGGCAAAGTAATCATATGGACCGAGCACAGAAAAAATTTGAGTTATCTCATCACCAGGTTGTGCACACTGATTAAAACGGCCATAAGCCATCATTGATGAATTTGGGCCATGGACATTAGCAAATTTCGGGTCACGCAGATCCGCGACAGAATAGGCTGTTGAAGCGAGATGATTATGCCTGAGCCCGAGAGTATGCCCAACTTCATGAGCCACGATATATTGCAGCAACTCTCCACGCTTTGTATCACTCATGGGGAGTGTAGCACCTTCAGGGTCAAGTGAACTTGCAATTGAGTAATAATATCGTTCAAACATATTAATAACTTCCGGCCAGATTTGAATATGGGCAGACAATATTTCCCCTGAGCGAGGATCATAGATGGCAGGGCCAAGTGCATTGGCGCGAGCCTGGGAAATCCAGCGAATAACGCTGTATCTTGCGTCTTCAGCAGACCAGGTTGGATCTTCATTCGGACTCGGCGCATCAACAGCAATAATTGCATTTTTAAAACCTGCTGCTTCAAGAACCGGCTGCCATTGTTCCACACCAGCTTTGATATATGGCCTCCATTTCTCAGGAACTCCCTGGCCGATATAGTAAGTGATTGGTTTTACAGTTTCACTGACATCTGCATCAGGATTTACTTTCTCAAGTCTGTGGCGCAGGATAACGGCTCTTTCTTCCACAACATTGCCTTCACTGGTTTCATACTCAGTAAATCTACTTTTGAAAAATCCGACACGATCATCAAAATATCTACCCTGCATTGGAATTTCGGGCAACAACACGATTGAATGGCCTATTTCAATTGATACAGGCTGGGTTCCTGCTATTGGATCATTGGGATTTGTAGTAAGAAAAGTTAAATGAGAACGGATATCCAGATCTTTTTTAAACACTCTAACACCTGAAATATATGATCGATTGCCATCAACTGCAATTGGTATCCGACCTGTTGAAAAAATCTGCGAACGTGCTGTCAGCCGTTCAATATCCTGGGAAAAAGTCTTGGTTATATCAACAAGGATATTTCCTTCAGGGCTTTCTCCCACAATCGGCAAAACCGCAATAACCGGCCCCTTGGTCGAGTTATTTATTGATATTTGTATGGATTGAATTTTGGCATTGGGCGTATAGGGCAAAACAGGATCTTCACTGCCAACACGTTTGGCATAACCAGGACTGTGATCTCGAATAAGAATCCGTTGCCCCTGGCGCTCCATGGTTATCACTGTTGTACCTGTTTTTGCATCAGCTCCTGTGGCAATATTTCCACTTACCGTTTCTGCAGGCAGACTAACTGCTTCTGAATACCAGAGGAGCAGGCGTCCCGGAAAATCTTTTGGCAGTTCAATTGCGATACTGTTTTTTTTGGAATAAGCAGTAACAATACCTTTACCAATCACTTTGCTCCCTTCAAGGAAAGCTGCATAAGGAGACTTGGGAGCCTGTTTATTTTCATTTGTTTTTTTTACACTTTCTGATTGCACATTTTCTTTTTCTGCTGCAAAAGCAATATCACTGGACAAACAAGCAATCGTAATTATAAGAACGACTAAATACATTAATTTTTTCACTATGTTATCTCTCGGCAATAGTATTAAATTCATATTCAAAAATAGAACTGTCTTTCTTAGCAAAAAAGAATGAATCTGTGTATTTTATAAACCACATCAAAGGAATCTGGTTAGATTAATATTTTGAAGAAAAGAGTGGCAAAGATCAGCATAAGAAAAAAGGCAGCTCGTAATTACTTCGAGCCACCTTTATTATAATAGCTTCCAGCTAACCATCAGGTCGAGCAAGCACAGCAATACCAAATTTATTAAATGCTGCTATTGTTTAGAATCGATACATTATACCAACATTTGCGGCAAAACCATCGTAATCAACATCCCTGCTGAAACTCCCTTCAAAACCGTTATCATATTCAAGAGTCCCCTCTGTATAACGATACATGCCCTCAATAAAAGCACGAATATGTTCACCGCCAAACGACCAGCCGACTAGACCATAGACACCCCATTCGCCATCAATTTCTGCAGTATCATGATCTAAGGCAAAATAAGAAAGGCCTCCACCAAGATACAATTCCATAGGTAAAGTATAGCGAACACCAAGGTCAAAAGAATGTGCATCAATACCACCAAGGGTCAAATTATTACTGGTTCCCGGAAGATCAATATCAACATCATCCCCTGCACCAAAATAGGTCCATCCCAGATCTATGCCAAGCTCATCTGATACACCCAAAGTACCACGTAGTCCAAATCCATACGTTGAGCCGGAATCACCAGCTTCCCACCATGACCCCATTGCCTGAATAGATGATCCACTATTGGCATAGCAATTTGATGCGACCAACACTGAAAAACATGCACCTAGATATAGAACTTTCAATTTATTCTCTTTCATATAATCATCCATTTGTTTGAAAAATTGAGACATCTTAACATAAAGAAATACCGTATTATTTGTCACAGCATTCATTCAACATAACCTACCGGACTCTATGGAAAAACACACGGTTCCTATGATCTGAACGCAAAATAGTTTCAAAACCATCCGCTCTTTGTTTAACGATAAAATCCATATTATCCAAACGCATATTTCTGCTTTCAAAAAATCCGGTATGAGCTTGCCCTGCCCAAACTGCTGTGACATCACCACCTGGACTGATACTTATTGAAGCCTCTGAACCATCGTGCTCATTTTTACCGCGGAAATTTCCCACAGCCCAGCCTGGAACACCATTACTGTAATTTCTATAATTATAGTCTCTGTAACCAGAATTCCCGACTGAAAACTCTGCACTGCAACCACGGTCAACCCAGATACCATTGGAATCATAGCCCCATGTATCCCCTTCCCGACAATTACCTGAAGAGAATTCTCGTGTAAGCTGCACATGATGATCGGTATCTACCCGACAATAATTGTGCCGGTAATTATCGCTATAACAAGTGACATGACGACTATTTCCCCAGCTCAGATTCGGAAAAAGTACAAACACTACGCCAGCAAGAACGATGGAATGGAAAACGAATTTAGAAACTCTCATGAAAAACCTCCTTTAGATTATTCTTACGTTACTTATTAAAAAGACAGAGCAAAAGCGATGACAATCAATCTTCAGATTTAATCACTCATGGTAGTGAAACTGTTGACATTTTTTATTTGAATATCTAAAAAGCCAATAACTTGTTAGAAAAATCATCTATATTAATTAGTTAAGTCCAGAATGGCCAAATTTTCAATATTAATTACCATTGATATTCTATATTCTTAGAATATTTACTTATATAATGTTTGATTAAATAGTGTTTTGGTATGTTACTATTTTCCACCGACATGACATCGGTTGATAATATTGTTATATTCATGAAAGAAGATTGGCGAAGACCTGCAATCTTAAAAACCTCGTAAAAGAAAGAAAAAGACACATTACTTCACCTGGCATGGAATGAGATCACCAGTGGAAGATACTCTTTATTCTTATACAGTAACAAACTTGATTTTGTGAAATTATAAGCCCTCTGAAATTATGCAATTACTACAGAATACGACTTTGAATAACAAAACTATTTTTTTATCAGCAAACCTAATAGCTCTATTCTTTTTGACCGGATGTGCAGAACCTACTTTTGTTCCTTTAATGCCTGCTCCTGTCATTTATCATAACGCTGCAGTCGACCCATACTCCCACCTCAAGCCTGAAGAAAAAACCACATCTGTGCCAGTATTTTATGCAACCAATCGGACTCCACAAAACCAATCAGAAGAAGTTCCATATGGAAATGGAATGAGTGACATGCTGCACCTGGGAAAAGTTACAGTTCGGTTTGGTGACCACTTAACAAGCTGGGAGGATCTTTTTCTTGCCTCAACTCAAGCCTACCGCCCTAAGCCATTACCTCTTAGCCTCGAAGAGACAAAAGAAATAACAACAATTAACACTAAAGATCTTTATTCTGAAAATTTATCCATAACTCCATCTTTAAAAGCGTTTACCGAAAAAATTAATGTCCATCTCAGTAAAGCCATAGATAAAGAAATCATTATTTATGTTCATGGTGCAAAGGGCAGTTTCTTGAAATCCGTTGCCCTTACTGCAGAAATCGATCATTTTTCCGGTCGAGATTTCATAGGAATTGCCTTTTCCTGGCCTTCTCACCAAAATATCTTAAGTTATGTAATGGGTATTGATACCAAAAGAGCCTTACACTCAACAGCTTCCCTGCGCACATTAATTCAATTACTCGCAGAACATACCCATGTAAAACACATAAATATAATTTGCTACAGTGCAGGTGGGAAACTGGTATCGCAGGCATTATATGAAATGCATCAGAAAAATATCCAGCTAAATGCTGAACAGTTAAAAGATAAATTCAAACTTGGTACGGTTCTTTTCACTGCAGCCGATGTCTCCATTGATCGATTTCTTAAAAAACTCCCAGCAATAAGTGAAATGGCCAGCCAGGTTGTTGTCACGGTTTCAGACGCCGATGAAGTGTTACATTATGCCGGTATGCTCATGGGAGGAAATGACCGAATTGGAACCAGAGAAGCAGAAACATACGAAGAAGAATTTTCAGTTACTAAAAAAATTAACAATTTTGAAATAATCGATTTTTCTTTTGGAAAGGAAGACAGAGGATTTGACATCACGGGACATCATTACTGGCACAGACATCCCTGGGCAAGCAGCGATATTATTTTTCTTCTTCGTACCGATCTTCCCGGAAAATACCGCGGCCTGACTTCATCAGGTACTGAGAACATCTGGTATCTTTCCGGTGAATATCCTGAAGAAGTAAGAGATGCCGCTAAGAGAGAGCTAAAAGAGCAATGGCATAGTAGACATTAAACAGAGATTCGAACTGCTGTTAAATGGATTACTTATGGTATTTTTCTCCAGCCTTTATCGTATAAGCCCGATATAATTGTTCAAGAAGAAATAATCTTATCATATCATGGGTGAAGGTCATCCTCGAAAAAGAGAGCAGAAGATCTGCCTCTGCAAGTACTTCTGAGGAATGCCCTGTGGGGCCTCCAATGAGAAAAGCCGCCTGTTTTCGCCCTTCCTGCTCCCAGCGGGAAATACGATCTGCAAGCCCTTTCGAGCTGAGTTGCTTACCACTGGAATCAAGGACAATCTTAAGAGTTACAGGCTGCAGAGATCCAAGAAGCACACGCCCCTCTTCCTGCCGTTGCTGCTGTTCTGTCCAAGCTTTCTTTTTTTTAACTTTTAAAACATTGATGCTAAGGGCTGTGTAATGTTTTAGACGACCACTGTATTCTTTTATCCCCTGCTCAATAAATGAATCTTTTGTTTTTCCAAGAAAAGGTAATACCAGTTTCATTAATTTTAACAGTGAATAATGGTCTGTTCGTCTATGAGCTCCTGCAGTTTCCTGCAAAACTCTTCATAGGAGATTTCAGTGTTGATTCCGGGGCAGGATTCACTAATGGTTTTATAGTTGTTTTCATCGGCCAGCATGGAGGGGTGCAAAGGCCACTGAGCACATCGCCAAGGTCGTCCTTTATGAACAGTGCATCCTTCTTTATAAAAAATACAATGCCCGTCAACCGTTTTCATCTGCACCACATTAGCAGTTACCCGCCAGTATTTCTCCCTGACTTCATCAACAGAGAGCCCGAGTTCTTCCACCATCCGTTTCTGATCTTTTTCATCGAGGGAAACTGTCGTTTCACCCTGGCAGCAATAACCACATTGGGAACATGTAAATATATCTTTTATATCTGCCATATTGTCTGTTTTT
>JAUTBV010138217.1:0-11580 GCA_032361325.1 Lepetodrilus fucensis
ATGATAACGCATGTTAACTTACTATCAATCTAAATGGTTCAAATATTTCAAATTATAGATCATGTGAAGTCGTCAACCATATATCATATCTAATCTATGAATATTTAATGCACACTAAATTTGTTATTTTCTATACGTTAAATAGTATACAGGGCGGAAGAATTAAATGTGGTATGGTTATTTAATGAATAGCGTTCATTATGCCATGAATGCAATGGGGCACGAGACCAAATTCCATGAAATGACATGACCCATTATGTTCATGTAATAGCACAAAGAACGCTAATGACGCAACAGTCATTCCTTATAGTTACAGTCCGGAAAGACAGTTCAGAAAATATGGTTGGATCACGCGATAATTTATTTTCAATTAGTTTGGCTTATGCTTATAGGGCATTATCATTATTAAAATAATTTGAAGTAGAAACATTTTAGTTATCATAAACCATTTCAAATGTAGTGTAGGTTATTGTGATATTGTTTTAATAATGTTAAAGCAAACTTATCCTAATCTCTTTCGGGGATGATTAACTAATTGAATTAATTACCTTTCACTCCAACACCATTGATCCGGAAGTGTGTCAAATACCCCAACAGCAGTACCAAGCGAATCTTCATGGCTTTAAAAAATACAAATCTATTCAGTAATAGTATAGTAATAGCTGTTTACCTTTAATAGTTTTATATTAGGTAATTTCACCTTTATATTTTTTCTGGATAACATATCCGACATAATATATTCTACATAACATATCCGAAATGTTTCTACGTGATATCAATTTTCTCTTGAAGCATTTCATATGTTCTCCAAAAAAAATATCTTTATGCATGAGCATGTTTATTTTTAGATCTTGATCAATGAATAAAAGAAGACGAAGAAAATAGATAACGGCAAATATATATATGTGAAATTTCGCTTGTTTTCTTTTGTTACAGAGACATTAGAAGGATTAGATAGAATAATATAATATATAGCTCAAATACATTTACAGCTTGTATATAAAACATGAAACAGTTGGATAATGCCATTTTGATTACATCTACGTCATATTACTACGACAAGAGGAATACCTTGCATAAAACAATTAACTGCCAATATAAAAGACCTGAGGAAGTCCGTGAAGGGATGAAACGTTGTCGTATAATTATGATGGTTTACAATAGTTGTAGAACGTTTTAATAAAACAATTAAAATATATACTTACTACTGAATGTTTAGAACATCTAATGCGTATCCAAAACACTCGGACCGTTACTAAATTCACTGGCCAAATGGACATATTATTATTCCGGAAGCGACCTACAAACTTAAATGTTTATGGATCACAATTCTTACACATGGGTTGAATCATATTTTCCATTACACCCTAGCATTCACGTTACAGTCAGGGGATAGCTGCATCTGTAATAAGCACCAGACAATATTATTAGTTCGTTATCTGTGACATGTCACAAAGGCTTGTAGGACTTGTAGAGTGCTTATGAGATGAAGACACCGTGACATAGTAATGAACTCGAACATATGCAAGACAGAGTAACGCATTTACGTCTGACATAAACTGGTCAAGATATGTGTGCCAGTGTTCCACGAGACGTAATTAATAATAATGCATACTTATGGAAATGCGGTCACTGGGTAATCTAGGGGTTAGTATCTGTTGACCTGTCTGCGGGTCATGTAATCTGTAGGACAGCCATGTGACCTGAGGACCAGAGCCTGTATTTCTCGAAATGTCCCTATAAGTCCTAAGAAGTTCGTAAGTAGGCCTAATACGAATCTGCCTAACTGGGTTTCCGCTTATGTTACTTTTTGAAGAGATATGTTCTCACTTAGAAGTTTCGAGCCCCCGATATTACGAAACATTCTGAGATTATGACGTCACATGACGTTTTATGAACAACATTCTGAGTTGAGTATGACGAGTATACTAGTACTCAACTCCGAGTTGAGTATACTCACCTCAGAATTTTGTTCATAAAACGTTATGAACATTAGAATGCTGTGAGCTATTTCATGCTCAATTCAAAGTTTAGCATGAAATCGTATGGGCCTACTCAAAAGAATACGAAACTTTTCATACTCAACTCAGAATTTTGTTCATAAAACGTCATGTGGTGTCATAACCCTAGACTCACGCCTTACTCAGTCTATGACGTCTCATGACGTTTTACGAACAACATTCTGAGTTGAGTATGAAATCATTCTCAGAAAGTTTCGTAATCTCGGGGCTAGATATACAGCAGCCATGTCTCCAATACTCGGTCTACTTCCGTATGCTCAGACAATATTTGAATGCAATGTGTGCATGCATGGAGTCCAATCCCCAAGATTATGAAACTTGTTCACCACTCCATGCTGAAGTGCAACTTTTATATGGGGATTTGTGAACAAAACTTTGAGTTCAGTATGAAATCGTGTTTTAAAAAGGTTTCGTAATCTCGGGACTAGACATCATTATTTAATATCCGAATTAACCGTGGCTCACGAATCTTACCGTAATGAGTAGTTGCTGAGGTTTTCCATTGCAACCATTTCACCTGAAATACTACGTGAAACGTCGTAAAATCTAATTTTCAAGCATTATTAACAGTTCTAGTTATAGAATGTTGTTTTTTAAGTAGACCTATAGAATGTTATTTTGTAATTATGGTTTATTGCCACTTTCGATATTATTTAGTTTTACTCGCTGTTTGTCAATTTTAGGAGGAGGAAAACCGCAACATTCATAGTTTTGAATGTTGCAGTAACCCTGCGAGTACTGGCTGATACTGAAAGATTAAGGATTTTATATGTCCATTGCCACTTTCCAAAATGTAACTTTCGCGAACAGTATCATTGATGCCGAGCTCCGAAGTCAGTCATATGTCCACCCTTGGTAGTCTAGGCTGTGTATGGGCTCTATAGTGGGGCAAGGCTGTACATACAACATCAGCAATCAGGAATAGTCATGCAATTCCTGTGTCCCATAAATCAAAAACACATAAGAGTGATTCTAGCATAAATCTCAGGCTTGCTTAGAATCATATAACAGATTTATTTCTTTATCTCGCTCTTTTCTTTCTCTGTATATCTATATTTCTCCCCTTTACTGTCCCCTTCTTTCTCTCGCACCATGAACGTGGTAGAACAACGTGCTTACCATATGCACAGGCACTTGAATCAGGCCATTATTTTAAACAAATATATGTATTTTATTTCTTTTTTCTTTTCTTAATGTACTTTTATTTAAAATATAATGTACTTTATTTTTATTTAAAAATAACAAATAAAATATTAAATCGCCATCGACGACATAAATATTCCATATGCCAGCAACTTGCGTGGATAACACATTAAAAGGAAACGTGGATAATTTACGTGGCAGTGAAGTGGTAATTATACGTTTGTTATTATTTAGCTTGGCACAAGTATACTTCATCTCACGATATATCCATTCTACGGCATAAAGCATTCATTTATTTCATAGGCATATACAAATCAAAACACCTGAAAAATATATATTCTGCATTTCATTTTATTAATAAGCAAACTATCATGCTATTTACATACATGTATGCATTCATCGAAACAAAGTTAATAAGGGATACACTCATACCTACACCATGTATAGCATAAACAATATGGATACAAGTATGAACGTGATAAAGAAGATAATTTAAAACGCGTTGAGGTCATAATATATATATCAATATCTACACAGCAAAACAATTAGGTGGAAGTATCACTTTCACCTATGATGTTCTGTTTTACTTTTGAGCATCCACGTCATAGGGGCTTCTGACCCAGACGACACCAGCGGTGCGTTCAAAGACGCAAGCGGCTTGCAAGCGGCTTACCAAACTAGCCACTGTCTCAAGAGTAGTATGAACAGTAGATGGGAAAGGGAACCAGTTTAGCTAAGCGGCTTACTCAGCCCTTGTGTCTTTGAACGCACCCCATGCTTCTTTTGGCAGAATGAGAATAAGCATGATATGATGTGAACATAAAATATGATAACGTGTCCTATTAATATACTGTATAGTTAGAGTGACATGTGATGGCAGTATTATGACGAATATATATCATTATATGCAATGTTGCCACACAACTAGTGTCATGAATATTTTCCCGAGACGCGGGTCTAGAAGTTTGGGACAGCCGTTTAAATCCCAGAATGTTCAACCCAATTGTACATGTTTTAGAGACATACTATCACAGATTAAGTTGTCGTTTTACATCGAATTGCATTGGAGTTTAAGTACATTCACTTAGCATACATGTAATCGCTTTTGTGTCTCTAAATATATGTTCACCGCTGTAGGATAGGTACAATTTCATTGCAGTTGACATTTCCAGTACATTTCCAGACCAAGGGGGATAACTGTTTGAACTGCTTGATGGACGGGTTGTTGACAAGTTGCCGGAGACCTTCACCCGATACTCCAGTAGTCGGGCTCAACTCCAGCTGAATTGCTTTGACCTGTAAAAGATGCATTCAAACCGATCAAGAATATAAGTTTAGATTGGGAACTTGAAAACAAGACTCATTTTTATTATTTAACGTTGTCCAAACTAAGGTATACCTACTACTACTACCTGCTAGGACTACTACTACTACTACTACTACTACTACTACTACTACTACTACTACAACAACAACAACACATACCTTGACTAGTAGGCGAGGGTCTGGCTTGCGAGATTATTCTGTGTGTATTGCCGCCAGCAGTATTCCGTCCGAGTTTAGTGACGTTATATTTAGCAGTTCGCCCGGACAGTGCTTGGATGTTCTTTGATCCTAACTGATGACTAAGAGTTGGGAGTTGCTTTTTCCGAGATGGCTGACCTGTTGGACGCCTAGACGTTGAGACAGGTCTACGAGGTGTTTGGAGACTAGGAGAACCTGAGATACGTTGTGGAGGTTTTCTAGTAAGAGTCGGGGGAGATTTCCGAGAGCCAGAGCTAAGCGTTCTTGAGCTAGGTTTGCGAAGTGTTCTCAAGCTAGGTTGGCGAGTTGTTCTCGAGCTGGGTTTGCGAAGTGTTCTAAGGCTAGGTTTGCGAGGTGTTCCCGAGCTAGGTTTGCGAAGTGTTCTCGAGCTAGGTTTGCGAAGTGTTCTCGAGCTAGGTTGGCGACGTTTTCCCGAGCTAGGTTGGCGAGGAGTGCCTAAATTCGGTTGGAGAATTTCTCGAATGCTAGGTTGGCTAGTTGTTCCAGATCTAGGTTGGCTAGTTCCAGATCTAGGTTGGCTAGTTGTTCGAGTTGTTCTCAGAATAGTTTGGCGAGTTGTATCTTGACGAGGACGTTCTGAACCTGGCTCGAATTGGTTTGTAGTGGTAATCTCCAAAGGCATATCTGAATTAAGTTTTCTGTCCATCTGTTGAATATCCTTTGGTTCTGATTGAAGCTGCAGGTTCTCCTTGGACAAGACCTCATTGAGCTGAGTGATGGTCATCCCCTTGCCCTTCAACCAAATGTGTAGTGTCTTGTTAAACAAGTCCTCCACATTAATTTTGGACAGACTTCGAGTCAATATGTCATACGATGCCGGTCTCTTTGGCAACACAAGGCGGCTCGCATTGGCATGCTTAGGGTCTGCGTAGCGGAGAATGTTGGAGTTGATGACTCGGTCGAAGTCTGGTTGTATTGGTCTGTAGTTATCCACAAGAAGTATCTCACCAAGAGGAGAAAACATAGTCGCATTTGGTTTCTCGTTTTTTTCATATTCCTGTTCATATAATTCTTGCAATAACTGCATCTAAAATAGAAAACAAAAACAAACGGTAAAATCCATCATTCTCAATTTATGGATTAAAATAATACTGATAATGATGATGATGATGATTATTTTTAATTGGTGTGTGTGTGTGCGTGTGCGTGTGTGTGTGTGTGTGTGCGTGTGTGCGCGTGTGTGTGTGTGTGCGTGTGCGTGTGTGTGTGTGTGTGTGCGTGTGTGCGCGTGTGTGTGTGTGTGTGTGCGTGTGTGTGTGTGTGTGTGTGTGTGTGTGTGTGAATGTACAGTACATGTTATTGTTTATTGCTCCTTAGACTAATTTATGGCAGAAGGAAACCTGCAAAACCTGCACCGCTGAGTGTTGCAGTAGACAGGCTGGTACTGTCGAACCAATGCTAATAACTGCATCGGAAAGGTAGTGGGCCCCAATACAAAACTAAATAGATATATAGAGAAAGAGTTATTTTAAAATTATTTCCGGTACACCGCGCAGCATATACGATATTGAAACCAAATTGCACATACCTGGTAAGGCGATAAGTAGTTCATGTCTTCAAAAATTGTCCACATAACAGACTGGTGACAAGGGGGCGTGGTCAGACTGCCGTAGTAACGGTAATACCGGGAAGTATCATTAGGAAGTAACTCAAGAAGATTGACTGGCTTTAAAGTTGTATAGTTTCCTGAAATTGATTATTGTTTGTCTGTGGCAGTATTTAAAAGAAAAGATGTCTTTAGAATAATGGATATTTAAACTATTATTTGGTATTTTATTGAGATAGGAAGAGTATTTATCAAACATCGTATAGTTTGGTTGAGTAGAAAATCAGAACTGCAGATGATATTAATAAATAATGACAATTAAAACTATGACGACCTAGCTAGTGATAGTTACCATTGTCATACTGTACATTGAATATCCAATCTCTTACCTACGTGTCTTGCTTGTTTCAGACCATCTTCAACCGGACGGAAATGTACATTTTCTCTCTGAAATAATAAAAACATATGTTTATGATATTATTATTAGTAGTAGTAGTAGTAGTAATAGTAGTAGTAGTAGTAGTAGTAGTAGTAGTAGTAGTAGTAGTAGTAGTAGTAGTAGTAGTAGTAAAAAGAAGAAGACGAAGAAGAAGTTGCTTCTGATTCTTACATTATTTAAGAATTACACGTTCTTTCCAACAGATTGTGACACTATTTATCCAAACAGCCACGTTTCATACAAATAAAAACTCATAACATTCTCACCCCTACGTCGAAGAAGCTACCAAGCACGGCTAATCCATCTCTGAACCTCATGGCATTAGGTAGACTGCCATATTTTGTAGCGTAGTTTACGATGTGCATCTGTAAAATGGGGAAAACAATTAAATAAGTTGCTCGCAGGTTTACTGGTACACTAAGCGCAACAGGTGTTGCAGGATTTATTTATATCGTAATATGACAAGCTCTATGTGTGCAAAACAATAACCTGGAACAGTCCATCTAACCCTGGAATGGATTGTTAAAAGCGGAAAAGAACTAATAATTTAAAACAAAATTAAAAGCGCCCATCTCAGATCGTGACCTACCTCTAGCGGAAATCTCCGGCCGTTAATGGAGTGTTCCGAGCCGAATTTATTATCGGAGCTGCCCCAGTGGAAGTGAAACTCCGCCGTGTTGTATTTCCCGTCCAGTCCTCCGCCTTCTACTGTCATATTGCCAGACACCGATATACTGGCTGAAACACACAGTATCATTGAGAATTAAATATCTTCCAAATTTGAACCATAAAATACAATACTCTTGCTTTAAATTATTGTATTATGTATTTTTAATGTGGTTTTATTTGTGTTACTATTATTTTATTTATTAATATTTGATTGGGGTGGGTTTTTTCAATTATAAAGTACTAAGTATTTTTTAAATGTCCCCCAAATTCCAATAACCAATTTAAAAAAAATATATATATATTAAATATTTTACATATATTTATTGTTTATTTGGGTTATTTTAAAGGAAGCAAGAAGGACACTTTGGACCTCACCAGTGTGTCCGTTGTTTCTGAGAACGAAGGTACTCTGAAGTCCATCAAAGCCGCTGAACTGGAAAGGAGGAAGATCTTGGTAGATGACGTTATGGTCCTTGATGTCCACCGGAGATTGCCGAGTCCCGCTACACGCGCGATAGTGTGACCCCCAGTAGTTAGGACCTACAATGTTCGTGCATACATGTCCATTAATAATAATAATGATAATAGTAAAATATGATAATAGTAATTAGCTACTACTAATGTTAGTACGGCTACTACTACTACTACTACTACTACTACTATATTTGCCACAGGATCTGTCGTAGTAGTAGTATTAGTAGTATTACTATTACTACTACTACTACTACTACTACTACTACTACTAGTAGTAGTAGTAGTAGTAGTAGTAGTAGTAGTAGTAGTAGTAGTATGTTTGCCACAGGATCTGTCGTTCCATTGGATTCGAACCCGAGTTGTTCTACCGGCAGCCAAAGAGGTAACACATCTGGGCCCGATATTACGAAACTTTTCTGAGTACGATTTCATGCTCAACTCATGTTGCTTGAGCATGAAATCGTACTCAAAGGGTTTTTTTTAGCTTGAGCATGAAATCGTATTAAAAAGTTATTTTTCACAAATCCCTATATAAAATTGTAGTTTGAGTATGAAATCATATTCAATTTTTTTTTTTAACTTATCCCCGTATAAAATGTGAGCTTGAGTAGGAAATCGTATTCAAAAGTGTTTTTTTCACAAATCCCCCTATAACATTTGAGCTTGAGTATGAAATCGTATTCAAAAGTTTATTTTCACAAATCCCCATATAAAATTTGAGCTTGAGCCTGAAATCCTATGTTTCGTAAGTTCAGGCCTAGTCAAACTAGACCAGTAGGAGCATCTTATGTCACTCTGTGGTACTGTTTTTTTATTTCTTTTTTTTATTATAATTGCTTCACATTCTTTCTCAGCTCCTTGACCTCTTTCACGAGGGCTAGCAGCCTTCAAATTGTACATCCTGTAGAGTAGAATATAGTATATGCATACTGTGTTACGCCGTACAGCTTAACCCATGATAGGGGTGAATTTTCCTATTATTTTGCTTATCAGTTTATACGAAATTTCGTTGGTTAAATGCTTAGTAATATGTATCTGGAAAGACTGCATCAATAGATATAAGAAAATTGTAAGTGTTCACTAAAATTGTAATGTCATTTTCAAATATCTTGTGCTTTAAAAAACAAGCAGTAGCAGCTATGTGTTTTGACAATAGAACATCATGAAGCATAATTATTTATTTTTCCAGAGATTTAATTGATTAACACACCTGTAGTTCCTTTATAGCTCCAGTGAAAACTCGTTTGATTTCCTCCTACAAGGCAAGACACAAGTATTATTATTATAATAATAATAATAATGTGAACATTTATATTGCGCCAAATCCACACTTAATCCATTACACACGTTATACATTGATTCTAAATATATTGATACTAACGTAACTACCGGCATAACACACTTTACTGCAGTAGTCGGTCTATATTTGCTAAGAATGCACTATTTCGCACCGTTTTCATAATTAATGTACAACATGTAAATTAATAATGTGCAGATTGTGTGAATAATATATCATTATCGAAATGTATGCACCTGTAAAAAAGAAATTGAATAAAAAGTGAAATAAAATAAAATAATTAATTAATTAAAAAACACACACAACTGCCAAAGATTATGTTCTATAAAATGCGCATATCATGATCATTCTTATAAATACGCAAATTGACATCGACAGATACTTTCAATTTGATAGATACCATCTTAAATGCGGGTACCTGTCCACGGTATTTTTTACTCATGTAAATCCGTTGCTATACTATTTAAAATTAGCAAAATATAATATGATAAAACTCTTACCATCCGGCGGTTCCGCATACAGTAGAGAAGATAGCAGAAGATTTAGGAAATGGTCTGCCATAACACAATATCAAAATGTATAATTGTCTTTAAAATCGACAATCTTGCGTGACAACAAATTCCTGGTAGTAGTCGGTCTTACGACCTATGAGACAGTGCTGACAACACAAGCAAAGCCTAAAAAGATGGTGGATTTAAATATTCAAGATGACCTTTATCAAGCAATACTGTAAAACGCTGCACTTTCAGTGTTTTAATATCTGTCGCTTGTCACCAAAATTTATATTCGCGACAGCTCTCCTTGAAGTGAATATAAGTAACAGCTCCAAATAGCCTGAAGGTGGAGCATAGGGGATGAAACGAATAGGACTCGAGATTAACCCCAGGCGTTGAAATATTATAACCTATACATCATATGATATTTTGATAGCCATTAGGTTGATGATACACTATGACTATGTGGGTAGCTGGCGAGCTGCATATTTCATGACGATATATTTTATTCGATTTTGTCATTAAAATATCTCACTTGCATAGATTCGTAATAAACGTTACGTGTACTCATAAACTGACAAGCGTAATGGATTATTTCAAAGCTGAATTTACGGTATTCAATTTGAAAACATTAATATAAATTCACAATAAATATTTGTTTATGCATTTGTGTATTTATCCGTGCAATGTCAAACTGAGGTCATACCGACCCATACCTGTTCACTGGTTATTGCTTTTGTACCTCCAAATATATTTTCATCACTGTAGAATAGGTAAAATTCCATTGCAGTTTACATTTCCAGTAAAACCCGAATAATGAATTGGAAATTTACTGTAAAATCTCAATTTCATAAAATCTAATAGGCTAAGGGGGATAACTCTAATCATTGAACACGGTCAAAATACCCTTTCACGACCATTGGTACCAATACAGCTTTATTGTGTCTAATTAATAAGTATTCATAAATATTAAAATATTGATAAATACTATTAAATAGTGAGATGTGGAATAAGTAACTGGTTGTATAAAGTAATTGTGTCGTCAAAACAAATGTAGGGCCTACATATGTTCAGCTAAAACTTCGCTGGACCACTATGTAGGTCAACGATATGTGATATTATGCGTTTAATACCTTGGAGAGAGAGAAAACAAAATCTAATAATTCTGAGCTTAAAATCTTTTAGATTACGTGACGCCAAGCACCGCCTATATTTTTTGTAATGCTTACTGAACAGTGATCAAATTTGGATTTTGTCCTTATTGTCAAGGAAACTTCAAATAAAATAGAAAATAAAATGTATATAACAGTTAAGTTATCATATTTCTCAATGCACTGACAGCTTTTGATTATATTTGTATAGCTCTTTTAAAATGCTGTCATTCATTTTCAAGCCGTTAAAGCTATTAATATATATGTTCATGCTTACAGACTACAATTGTATGTTTATGTATACATGCACTTTTAAAATAACAAGTAAATACTATGTTCAATAGTATTTATTTTCTTTCAAATATATGTATGATAATAATTGATACAACAATATGATACGTGTCATGGTATTGTATTATTTGTATTGTGAGAACATTAGTATTACACTGAATGGTAACCCTGACGAAGACCAATATGTATACTTATTTGTATTTCATGAGCTACTAGTAGATAACACTTTTCTGAGTCAATATCAATTAACCAGCTGTTAACTATCGTAATGTAAACCACACCTATAATATATTTCCTTTTAAAATATGTCAATTATACGAGATAGTCGGAGATTCATTCAATATCCGGTGACATAAACCGGTAAAACACTTAAATGCGCTACACATTTTACGATATCTGATATACTGGTATATGATCTTGGGCACGTTGCTCAGAACAGTTGTAGCGCTAACTATTCCCCATTACCATTTAAATTATGTAAATATATTAAAGCAGGCCTATCACTTCTTT
>JAUTBV010138228.1:0-11579 GCA_032361325.1 Lepetodrilus fucensis
AGAGAGAGAGAGAGAGAGAGAGCGAGAGAGAGAGAGAGAGAGAGAGAGAGAGAGAGAGAGAGAGAGAGAGAGAGAGACCAGAAAGAAGGATCAGACAGACAGACAGATTGTATGATGCAGAGCAAAGATGCAAGGTGAAGGACTAGCATGGTCATCTACTATCACTGAACACCAAGACACTTACAAGTTTGGCACTGACTTCCTCCAATGGTGAATCCTGTGCTGCTTTGAATGTGTGATCCTGGATTTCCATTGGTGGAGGTATTTCTATATCTTGAGCTGGTTCTGGCTCCTCATTGGTTGCTTCCAAAGGAGCCTTATTTGTTACCATGGCAACCTGAGATGTAACGGTCTGTTCTACATGTTGAGCCTGGTCAGATTGGTCCTAAAATGAAAAAAAAAGTACATTGATTATCCACCAAGTTGACAACAGATAATCATGAGCAATAGATAATGTTGGCTTCCTTCCTATTCTGATACTACAAAGTCTACATTTTGGAATACTATAGTAGCATAGGTTGTTTCAATAAAAGGTGAGCTTGTCCTCTTCTCCACAGATAGCATCTTCCTGGCAAGAAACAACTGAAAACAGACCAGCATAACATAGTATCATCCAATACATTCCAACACAACCTATAGTAGAGCAATGAAGAAGGATATGCACAGAGCTGTTTCCATGTGTGAACAGCTAACCAATGCCTATTAGGAGGAAATATTCAATTGAATACAGTCTTAGTTCCAGACCATGAAGGGAATAAATAAGTTGCATACACTCAGCTAACACTTATGGGAAATACCTGTGTGGGTTTTTTTCTGAGTTGACATCATGTATAAAAACTTTACACACATATATATAAAATTCCTACTAGAGTAGATCTGTTCTAATTTCTGCAACAAATAAGTGAAAGAGTGATCAGGAATACCCGTGATCCAGAACGGCTGCAAGCACTGTATATAAGTAAATGGCAGTCATGTATATGTAATGTATCTGCACATGCATAATTTAAGTCAATGTTGCAAAGCTTCTTGTGTTTTTGTATTTGTACCATATGGACAGATAAAATGCACGCACAAAAGGGTGTGCCATATGGACATGCTATTCTTGCAATATGGGCATATGAAATATTAATATTCAAGAGGCAGGATTGTTGACAACTCACAGATGCATGTAAATATAACACTAGACAAAACTAAAAAAAAACACACACAAAAACAGATGAATGTCTTGTATATTCATAACATGTCAGGTACATAATTTGTGCTACTTTGACCTTGATGTATTTACCTGTAACTCTAATCCAGAATTCATCAGAAGATATCCAATGATGTTCCTAATATAGATGTAGTGGTAGTATAAAATACCCTGCACACAGCAAACAAACTGGGATTTCATCTTTTGAAGTACAGGTATAGAGTTCTGCTTTTAGCCTGATGACTTTGAGCACTGACCCACTTACCACAAAGTCTAATGGAATGGCATGGAATCAGATATCATAAAAGCATCATTAATGCATCCATGAGCCTGCACGTCCATCTCGTAATTAAAAAAAACCCAAGATCATTGCTGATAAGCATACATAAATAAAACAACATAAAGCAGAGATGCAAAAGAAATAATAATCAGGAGTGAAAAGAAATACCTTCTTATGAAATGTATATCGTCTGTGCCGTTTTGATGACTTACGACACGGGCACAGGTACTGCAAAATCCAATCTGCGATATCCATTACTACAAACTATTATTTCTTCTCAGCTGGTGTGGTTCTAATTATGGAGGATTTCAATAGTGCCGAGCACGTTCATCCCTCCCCTACAACCAGTCTGCAGTCAGAACAGCACCATGGGACACATTACCAATAAGCAGCTACAGCAGTGTTAGTGTTTGTTACATGAACCCAGCCAGGATCACAACACACCTAGTTCATGTTAATATCCTGGGTATTCACACTATCATCATTTCACATGTCCAGCAGTTCCTAATGGTCCTTGGCTAACGTCACAAATTAATGACATCTATACAATCAGTCATTTTTGTATTCACAGCTTTTTTCTTTTCACACAGTTAATCTTCCATCTGCAAGCATTAAACAATAACTGTGAGATGCTAATGACGATGTTTCTATAATTTTCTCGAGCAATTATCCATGTGGTATTTCAGTTTCCTTGATAAGACATTTATCCATGCCATGCACTGTTCACATAAAATCATTTATCTTGATACAGGTGTTGATGTTCTATGAAAATGTGTAGATGGTTTCAAATTCGTCCTTCAACAGATGATGTGAACTCCAAATATGATTGGGACCTGTGGAAGCAGATGGCTTCAAATTTGTCCTTCAACTGAAGATGTGAATTCCACATATGATTTGGACCAGCTCTATCCAGTTTCCATATAGCCAGTTAGAAAAAGCGACCTCAGAAATTCAGAAGATTCGCTGAAACAAATCCTCCCGCTGACGCCACAGATTCGAAAATGTCATCTGCAGGCACTGCTGACTCTCAGTCCTGGCGTGTCCTGCCCATGTCCTGCCCGAGGTAGCGGTCCTTACGTCTCATTATCATAGAAAACATCAAGCCAGCTCTAACACTTAATGACGAGAATGCATGTCTGGCAGTATATGTCAAAACAACAGGCAGCACAGCAAAGCTTGCTGTGGGCTATGGTTGTCTCATTAGGGCCGCCACATCAAAGGAACAACAATGCCAGAAGTCTGGCTGAACCACGTCATCGCCCACCCAGTTCTCAACTCAACTTTATCCACAGCAACTAGGTCTCAGATGGACGAGGCCGTCAACAATGTCCCATTTGGGGAGCCGGTTAGTTCTTTCTCCAAGGTAAGTGTTACTATGTCATTCAAAGAGTTAAAAATCACAGCGAGGTGTGTTCACCTTCCAAGACCTAAAAGAGCATCAGGACAGCTGATGTAGATTATAAATGGATCCACCTGCTCTATTGATTTATTCATTTCAGGCATATACAACTAATAGCACCATAAGAACAGCATTTTAAAATGTCTCGGATGCAATGACAAGCAGATTTGCCTGGTTGAATTCTATATCAGAATCGTATTAACTTTTAGAAAATTTCAAATTTGAAGTCCTGTTCTTATTAACACAAACAGACTGAACCCATCTGAAGATAATATTTGAAGATTCTTCAAATCCAGGAATGCAGACACACAAGATTCTTCTCCAAAACCCTGACCTATGTATTTCCACAAACACATCAAACGTGGAGCCAATCCAGTAGCGACAGCTCCATCTACCGATACAGACATTCCATGTTCCCTTGTGTCTTCTCCAAGAAACGCGAACACTTCTTCCGCCTATACGAGGACGTCATTACATGGCGAAGCTCAGAAAAACAAGAAGAAAGTGGCAGTGCCATGACGACTTGGTGGCAGGCTGTGGCAGGCATGTAATCAAGCCAGGTGCCGACGTCCTGGTACTGGCTGCCGACTGTGCCACATTATGGAGTCAGCCAGTGACGCTGTGGCCGCTATGTCCGAGGGTGACACTGCCATTGATAAGGAGGCGGCAGCTAATGCAGTTCCTTCACATAATTCTATACATCCAGATGGATGCATTTGTACTGTGAGGTCAACCACCTATTTCTTAGAGGAGTGTGCTGATGCTAAGTGTTATCAGCATCCGTGGATGAAGTCGACGGAAATAATACTACTAATAATAATAATAATTGTAGTATTAATAACTAGTATTAATAAATAATAATAATAATAATAATAGTAGCAGCAACAATAATTGTAGTAATATTAAATAAATAAATAAATAAATAAATACAATATATTAATATTAATAATAATAATAATAATAATAATAATAATAATAATAATAATATAATATAGTAACATATAATAATATAGTTAATTAAAATAGTTTTTATAATAATAATTAAAATAATATTAATAATACAGTAACAGATGATATAATTAATGAATTAAATTTTCACAAAACAATATTCACATAGACACCTAACAAATTAGCATCAATAAAACTGTGAGTAGAAGGTTTGCATTATAGAAGACAATCCCAATATCTTGGATCGACATGATGTTGGAAAGTGAACGTGTCTATTAATAAAACTACAGGATGTTTAACTTTAATAAGATGGAACGACTGTGACCAATAGCTGACGGTAATGAATACGCACAGCTCTCACCAGTCTAGCTGTTAATATTTAATGTAATCCACAGTTCAGACAATAGTACAGGGAAGAGACAATATCAACTGACCCCAGCTGAGAATGGTATTTTCCTATCACACCCAAGTCACCACAGAGTTTTTCCTTATTGTGGAAAGGCTTAAAATAAAACAAAAGTGCAATTGTTTTTAAAAAGTGGTAAAAATGACACTCCTGGAACTCAAATGTATGAATAATGTTTAAAGAGTTGTTTTATTTTGTTTTTTATGGCCTCTCGGATCTCAAATGTATGAATAATGTTTTCAAAAAGAAGAAGAAATGCATGAAAATCACTAATTAAGTTGTTTGATTGTTTGTGTTTCTACTCATCTTTTCAAAGTAAGTGGTTCCAATTTAAGTATTCTGTAGTTTTAACTCTTTCTATGCTGGAGGTAACTGAAGATGCCCTAAAGAGCTGGCTACAGTCTAATCCAGTGTAAGGGTGCATTATTGCTTTCAATCGGACATCTGTACCTCCAAGAACAACCCTCTAGAATGTTAATAGAATTACAAGAAGGCTTGGCAGTATTTTCAAATACACACCCTTTAAATAGCAATTCAACTTGCATAAAAAGGATTCTTAAATGTCTGGTAAGTATGTTTTCCCTTATAACAACATTATCATCTAAGGTGTTGAAATAAAGCCGGCAAAACATAAACTCTGCATGTTCAGGAACACTCTGCTGATGAAACCAGTTCCAGATGTGTTTGTTTAATACACAGGGACATACATAAGATATACATTAAGTAGCCCATCATACCAGGGCTATGACTAGATTTGTGTTTGACTTCCAGTCATTCTCTGCTTCATAACAAGGAGCTGAAGCAGGATGGACCGAGACTGGCATTGCTATTAACTACCTTTCAGGTGGAGACTGTTGATGTGGTGGTTCTCATACACTGATGTTTGGAACGCGACCAAGTAGCCACATTTCCACACAGATTGCACAGTGGCTAACATAAGCTTGTGCTTTTCCAGGTTATGCAAATTGAATTATTTTTAATTGAATTATTTTTCATTTCAAACAAGAAAATGATAAACTGAATTTTCTTAGGGAAAAGAAAAAGACATATTGTATCCATGTTAGAAATAATGTATGATCCTGCCATTGGGAATAAAATAATACTTTTAAAAAAAATGCCTGACTATTCCTTAGTTAAATATTTGATTAGTGAAATAATAATAATAATAATAATAATAATAATAATAATAATCATCATCATAATACATAATACATAATCATAATAAAATAATCATAATATTATAACAATATTAATCATAATTATTAACCAGGAATGCTGTTCAAACAAACACAAAAATAACAAATTCTCATAATAATAATAATAAGTAGTTGTATGTACACCATCAATACATAACCGGTCTATTATCACATAGCCCCAAGGTGTATCCAGTGTGAAACACAGGCTACCTATAACACTGTTTGGTGTTTTGGCAGCTGTAACACAGGTGTCAAATACTAGCCATGGCCAGAACACTGCCACCATCATCCAGTGTATAACTGTAACAACTCCCCATCCATCGAGGGGATCGATACTGTAACCAAAGCCAGGCATATTCCCACTTTGTTGTCAGTGCATCCACCTAGAACACCAACCTCTGCTTAATTCTAATCATTCACACGGCATCATGTTAATCCCCCCCTACCACTATCACTGGGTGAAAAGTTCAGGGGCATACGTACACAATGCATATTATTTTGAAAAGATTTTAACACGTAACACATGCACGGAAGGAAGGAATCAAGTTGAGCGCTATGCTAATTAGTTTATGAATAGCACCTGTATTGAGGTATGAAGTGAACATTGGTAAAGAGGGCAATTATGACTTGTTGTTCACGCCAGACATGTACACGTTAAGCTGAAGCCATGCTCCATGGGTGCCATCTACATGTCTACATTGAAACAGAACCCTGTTCCACAACCTGGGTGTCATGTACCTGGGTAATATCTACCTGTCTACATTGAAACAAAACCTGATGCCACATCGTGGATGTCCTATACCTGGGTACCATCTACCTGTCTACATTGAAACAAAACCTGATGCCACATCATGGGCGTCATATACCTGGGTACCATCTACCTGTCTACATTGAAACAACCAACCACAGAGCCACACTGTCGGTGTCATATCCCATCTACATTTCTATATTGAAACAAAACCTGATGCCACATCATGGATGTCCTATACCTGGGTATCATTTACCTGTCTATATTGGAACTACCGACCATAGAGCAAGAACATTTCAAATTCACACTGAAGCAATTAACTGCCTTCAGGGTAACTCCCTGTAGTTACAAGGGCACAATTTCATGAAGCTTGTGTGTCTATTACCAGATCATAGCCCCTCATGTTCGTGCTCTCACTCGCTACGATGCAAGACCACTTATGAGAGGGTTATGGTAGTGGGCATGAGACCTTCTTTAACCCTCTCCATGCTGGAGGCAACCGGAGCAGTGTCTAGGCCTAATCCAGCAGGAAAAGGGTTAAAGGATGCCATGGTGCTGCTGGCTATGGAATGCAGTATGCAGTGGTTGAGTAAGGAATTTGGATGTCATCTACAGGACACAATGCAGAAAAACCAACAAACCACTGATGCCGAGGAACAGATGATGGATGGTCATGCATTCCTGGCATGAAACTAGACAATTGGGGCAATAACAATGATAAGCATAATAAATAGACCAAAGGCAACTGGTCATAAATCGAGCAATCATCCAATTGTGCTGGCAAACTCAGTGTGCATTCCTAGCATGTGTTCTTGGTATGCGGTGACCGATACAATTGTTGCATGTATTTCTGTAACTAGCTGTATACAGGTCAAGTAGAGGTTTTCAATACATTTTCATTACAGGTCAAGTAGAGGTTTTCAATACATTTTCATTACAGAATATTTTAGGTAGAATTCCATCTAGGAATAACTTTCTAATTGAAATTTTACCTGAAATGTATTTAAACACAAAATAAAACTATGGTATTCTGGGATATATTTGTTGCAACTAAATATTTAGATCCTGAGACCATAATAATTCAACTGATCAGAATTGTACATTAGAAAATGATGGTAAATTGATCCAGGGGTCCACTTAATCCTTTTCTTGCTGGAGGCAACAGGATATGCCCTAAAGAGCTGTGTCTCCACCTAATCCAGCAGGGAGAGGGTTAAGGTAAAGACAATGAAGACAGACAGACACCTTACATCAGACATGGCCAGGATAGCTTGTTATACAGACATATCCTGGAACTCTGAGTAGAGACTAGTTGTCTGAACAATGACAGACAACACATAATTAATGGATTACAACTGGTGAACTTCTCACTCATACTTCCGAAAACTGACATCCACATACAGAGAATCTTCCAAGAGAAACAATTCAAATGTCGACGGTGTCATGCAAGATATACTATATAAACATGTCTATCCATCAATGGATTCACTTCTGCCAAAAGGGCCATTTTAATTGATGTAGCAGAGGGGAGATGTAAAGTAAAGTTCAAATGATGATTTCACTGTTCATAAAACACAGAAACATCTTCACAGTTACAGATGACCAACATACTGTTACACATACAATCCACAAGAACTATATCATGTATCAATCATAATTAAATCATTCCTCAACAAATTGCCAATTGCTGGGAATAACAAGTGTAATTAACCCATTCCCTCTTGGATTAATCATGACCACTTGTTATATACACCATGTACACAGCATGCCTCCAGTGGGGGGAAAGGGTTACCTAAGTGAATTTTATGAGGATACAATATACAGGCTGCTAGCAATACATGTCCACAGTTCATCAGAGGTCAGGAACAAAATGAAATCAAAGCATTTGTCCTCGCATAACCCCTGGTCCATCTCTGATACACAAGAGGTCTGAAACAAAACTTCCTCTGCCCCAAATCAAAGCATTTGTCCTCGCATAACCCCTGGTCCATCTCTGATACTGATTTACTGAGGCTGTGTTGGGCACCCATTGAGAGTAACCCCAGGATCAACACATCAAACAAAATACCTGCAGTGTTTACACGCCGACATACCATCGCTGCCATCATACCAGACTGGTGGGTGTATGCAGTGAGCTTGCCTCTACTCGAGTCAATATTTAGCAAAGAGTGGATACACCCAGCACCTACATCACCCCTCAGATCATCATGGCACCATTCTGGCCAGGAGAAGGTACTGGTACAACATTATACCTGGACCTCGTCATGAGGCGACCACCTGGGAATTGGGTAAAGAGAAAAGTAGACCCCAGAGGGCCCACAGAAGCAGCTGCTATCTACTGCTGGTCTGGGATAAATGAAATATGACAGGCAGTAAAACGTTTTCATCTTCATCACTAGATTGACATGATAAAACAGCAATGTATGGCATATCTATTAATGCGAGGGCCAAGGACATACAGTATCGTACATGATGGTAAACTACCCTCTGCAGTGATGCCCACTTCCTTCTCACTGTAAAGCTGACTACAGACTGTAGATTATAAATACTTTAATTGGGCAGCGTTAAAAATAGTAGTCATCAAAATGAAATCTTAGATACCAATTGTCTCCTTCACACAGTACTGTTAATTAAATTTGATGTAAATAAATTTAACATTATATTGTCCTAGTTGATGGTAAAAAATGGTAGTATAAATACAGGGATCTTCTAATTCAATTGCACAAGATATAGGTTGATCGATGCCTAATGCACATGTCAGGTTAGATGCACGTAAGACATCTATCACGGTTGAAATATATCTTTATGGAATTAACCTCAATTGTATTGAATTCCTAACAGGTTATTCAGAAGACTTAGTCATCTTCCAATCCCAATGCTAGCGGTACCGCAGAGTTTTTCTGCACTTCACATCAGTGAGACAAGCCCTTAATGAAATCTGTCTTGACAGACAGGAGCAAACCACACCTAGCCTTTGTCTGGGGGAGTGCCAGTTTAACTTCAATAGAAGACTCTGACATACCCAAACAGCCCACTCAAGACCTGTATACACCTCCAGCTATACAACCAAGCTTGCAAGAAGACCAGGGCCAATTAGACAAGTGCATGGACGTAGAGTATAACATGTTTGCTTACCATACTCAAAGGTGAAACAAATGTTCATCTGGTTTGGCAAGTTGTAAGAATAAATATCAGCCGACTTCCTCAAACTGTGATCTATTTGAGGGGGGCACAAACACAGGCACGTTCCATATGCCCTGAAGAGGCTATGTAGGCTGCAGTTCCTGATACTAAGAGGGCTGGAAGAAGGAAATAGAAAGCTGTGAGCAGTCATAACATGCATACAGCTGCAGAGCTGCATATGGGCAATATTTGTGTGCTCTTTGATCCCTGTACAGAGCTATGATTGAAGACTACAGACTGGTAACGCTGGGTGTGTTCTGCTGTTTGATCGCTGTGTAAGGAGGAAGTCATGTCTTGGCCCACATGCACACACCTTTCCTGCCTGTCAATGTAATTTTGGATCACGTAGGAAGTGATGAGTCACTCATTCATGGCCTAAATATACTTCTGTTATGAATAATAATGTTACAGAGATCAAGAAGGGCGATTACTTCCTAAGTATCTATATAGACAATGATCTAGTCATAAGACACCTACATCTCTTCCTGTAGGCTTGCACAAATGTATATCTGTAAATTGACACAGTTATAACCAATACGTTAGTCATATAGAACATACACATTATAATGCGAAAACTACGCACTCCCTATATTCTTGTTAGCTTACATTGATTTACATTCTCTATAAATTGAGACAATAATGACCAACACATTAGCTACATTCTACCAATACATTATCATACCTCAAAAATAATTACATTATGAAAATATTTCAATTATAAGTAGAAATCACATATCTACACCACCATCACTTATCTAGCTTCAAACTTCAAAGCAACAACTAATTACCAATTAACATTTGAGTGATAATCGGGTCATGCCTCTGTCATCCTTCATACTGTCAGAGCCCTCAGCAGAATAATGTGTGAACTCTCAGAGAAGGTTACAGTGTAGACAGGGCACTATTTATTACTATTTCAAGCATTTGAAAACATTCTTTAGGAGACAATTTAAATGTTGAGTGTGCATGAACCTGACAGGTAAACTCCTGACCCTATCACTGTACTGGCCACAGGTCAAGACTGAGAGGAGATGGTTGCTTCCGTTAATGTTTACCTCCAGGCGATTCCTGCTTTCGTTCGTTCTACCTACCTCATTCAATAACAACATTAGCGAGCAAACGTTTCCTGTTTCGCACAAACACCATCATAACAAATAGTACTCCATCAATGCATTTAGTTTTCATAAGATTAATTACATTTGTAATGCATCCAAAAGATAATAACCATAGAAAAAATAGACTACCAAAGTGACCAATATCAGAAAGGTGGAGTAAAAACTTAATTAAATTAACACTGTGGTGTATGTATGTCCCCTGGGTGTTTACTGTATGGCTATCATATCAACAGATAAAATATCAGATACAAAAACCTGATGAAGTGTTGTAGAATCTTCATCATAAATATGATATGATACATATGAATGAAGACATGGAGGGTCAACTTCTACATTTCTATCCAGGGCAGGATTAGTATGTCAGCAACTTCAAATTGGAATGTTAGGTCCAATAACAGGGTCATGTGCAGGGTCAACTGCTTAGTCATATGATCTCCACCGAAAACGACATTTGGCCTCCAGTGTACTAAAGTTATCTGAGTGCTTTACACTTGGATGCAAGTACACAATATTCAGAGTGTTTTTATATCAGCAAGAAAACATCTAATCTTAGTCCAGCAATATTGATTTCTGTACACAAAGTAGTATGCAAAAATGCATGGACCCATAAAAAGATACTTCACCAGGTCACAGTCCACCGATGTGTTTATCATGTTTAGTATATAGGGTGCGAGTACTTTCAAGAAAATACTATTAACCAAGATTCTGTTTCAAGATTTCACCAAAAATATATGGACCCATAAAAAGATACTTCACCAAGTCACAGTCCACTGATTTGTATAATCATATTTAGTATAGGGTGCGAGTACTATATTAAGAAAATACTAAACCAAGATTCTGTTGTAGGAATATCTTTCATCCAAATTTTGTTTTGAAATACAAGATTTCTACGTATTTCAAGCAAAATTGCTCATGGTTGTTAATATAGAAACAGTCAATGTCTCTTCTCTTTCTAATATGGTTGGCATAATTACAGCTGTCAAAATAAAGTTGTCCTATCATTATCTACATTAATGTAAAGGGTTTTATTTTTTTTTATTTTTTTTTAATTGGGGTTTAAAGTCGCTTTCTAGAATCTTTCACTAATATCACGACTTGTCAGTTTAGGGCAG
>JAUTBV010138239.1:0-11578 GCA_032361325.1 Lepetodrilus fucensis
TAACAATTTAACAAATAGGACACGTATAACCAAAAACTAAGTTTCATATCTACATGTGTATATATATATATATATATATATATGACACGTATCTAAGTATTAAATTCATACCCATGTCTTATTCTATTTCCAAAGCACTTCTGAATTTACAATTGTCTGATAGTCACCTAACAGATATATGACTGCAATAGTGAACTACATGTTAAGTTTGTCTTCAAAACTAAAACATTATTTGCATAATTGTTATACTTTCGTCTTGAATGAACAATGAATACTTTGCTCATCTGGGCTGCATTTCACGAAAGGGGTGTATATTTATGCCGGACGTAAATATACACCCCTTTCGTGAAACGCACCCCTGATCTACAAATTGTAATTAGCAATCGGATGCCAGTGTCATATCCTTCATCGTCTACTGAGAAACGATGATACAAAACTTATGTTAACTGACAGCAGCCTTGCATTTACTAACAACAGGAAATAACAGTAAAAACCATTCATTCATCCATAACTACTGACATAAGATAAGTGCATGTATTGTCCTCTATATGTAATATGAGCAAATACTTATTAGATAGTTTGGAAACCTGAAGGGTTAAAAGCTGAGACCTTTTAAATATAAATATACATCATTGTATGTATATATATTATGCTTTAAGTTGCAATCAAAGGGAGGTAAATCTTGTACTGATGAGACCAGGAGGATCATATTAATGATATATTGACAAATGCAGTTCTTTCAGTCACAATCTACCAGACCCTGATGATTTCTAATGAGAAAATGAGTTTGTATTTTTTTAAACAAATGACAATGCTTTTGACGATGAGTTTTACGATATAACCGTATTTACATGTTCACTTATTGTAGTTGTATACATGGTTAACAGTATCAAGACAAGCAAACAGGCTTAAATATATCACCTGATAAAAACGTAAAAATAATAAAAACATTTACGGTCAGTTTGACACCCCAAAAAAAAAAAGGATAAAAATCTAAAACTAATCGGCTTTAAAACATACAGGACATATATATGTTCATTCCCATGAATCACAAACATTTCAATCGTCATATTTGCATTTGATTCCTATTATATAACTGTACATACAATTTGCACTACAACACAGCTATAGGATTATTACAAACCAACAACAATTGTTAATATATATATATATGTATATATATATATTTATATAATATATAAAATTATTTCATATAAGTGACATCAATGCGACCGCAATACACTTGTCTCTGTGACTTGTTCGCAAACATTTCAAATGAAATGAACACAATGTTCGACATGAACAAAACATGATTAAATGAATACTTGGGTTAAGTGAGCTTTGTTCAATATATTAATAATTGTATTATGAATGACTTTTTAATGGTTTTATATGTTTTTGTGAGAAAACTTCATAAATCAACAACACAAAAACAATATTGAACACTAACTCGTAACAACTTGATGAAATCAGATCACTGTCTCAATCTTACAATGGTCAGGATGTGTCGTCACTACGATGTTGCTAACAGTCACTATGAAGTAGCTAACTAATCTACAACTACAGATATAAACATAAACTGATGTCTCGGCTGCATTATCATGGGCTTGTACTATTTGCTGGAAACAGGAGATGCCTTATCAATCATAGTAAATAGCCTTAGATTAAAAATATGAAAGTCAATTATTTCAATATTGGCAAATACTTTTATGAACTAAGAAAGAATATGGTTTTGAGTCATTATATTTTAAATCAAGACTAAAGAAAATAAATATATTGTGGTGTATCAGGCAGTTAAAATAAATGTTTTAAATGTTCTGAAAGAAAGTTCATGCACTTGGATGATGCAATCACTTTAAGAAGCACAAGAAGCATACATAAAATGCCACTAAGATGTAAAAGTTAAAATATTTTAAAACAAGGCAACTTCGTATACACATTACCCTGACTACGGTATATCATATGACTACATTTGTCAGTTAGGTTGAATTGTTTCTAGGCTCATCAAATTACATTACATGGATAAAATCGTGATGTCAAGGTAGACAACTCTGGATTGGCATGATCATATGCAGACGTCTACTCGTTAGCATGCTTAGGCAGTCTGGGACTGTTGTATAGGGTATAATCCTTAGCACTGCACATGTCAAATTGGGTTCATTTTTAGTTTGCCTACATGGACTTTGGACTACATGGAATGTTGCCTACTAATACTACAGATACTTTCGAGGTGAATTTAACGAGCAGTTCCTCTCCCCCTCCCCCCTACTCCTCACACATAGTGTGCAACTCACTAGGTACCATTCCACTTTCTTTATTCGCACTAACATGTAAAGTTTCAGTATGGTGGAGCACACACCAAGAAAAAAATATGTCGACCAAATTATCAAAACTCATTTGAAAATAAAATGCCAATAAATACAATTTTGTAGAATTACCAATCTTTCCCCTTCTGGCCTGCGTTTCATGAAAGGGGTGTATATTTACGCTGGACATAAATCAGGACATAAAGCACAGAGTTATATGTCCTTCTCCGGCGTACATTTCGTGAAACGCAGGCTTGTATCATAGTTTTGTTTGTTTGATTGTTTATTATATTTTATGCAATTGTTTTCTATTGTGGTTTTGAGCCACTATAAAGTAAGTGAGCGAGTGAATATGGAGTTTAACGTCGCTGCGGAATTTTTTCACCCATTTGCGACCATCCACTATTTAAGATTATATCACTTATATCATGATTATGTGAATATCATTGTAGCTAATGGAAAATGAATATGCTCTGATAACATTGTAGAGAAAGGTACATGTAGGCAAAACTATGGTTATGAAGATAACATGGGTAGATCTAAATAAATTTGATAATGAAAATATTATGCTCAAACATCATCACATCAAATATTCAACTTTTAATTTTCAAAATGAACACCCAACAGATTAGCAGCATAGACGATTCAAAGAATGTTCACAAATTAATAGAAATATTTCAACTACATAATTAATCTGAATAATATATTGTAAAACACAAATAGAACTGTTCTTTCAACACGAATAATATATATTGATCGGACGTCACCTATTCACCTTCATATTTCTAAACTATTTGTTTCTTGGCCAGAAAAACCACATCTATGTACAACCACATTAGTTAGGGTTTTCTTGTAGAACCTACACTTTCTTATAATCAGCAACAGGTATTGAATATAACAGAGGCAAAAATTTATGTCATGATCTATCTAAAACAGCGTACTTATAAACTACCGGTAATTGTAGAGATTTTAACGTACATATTAAAACTGTTTTCTTGCATTGAACAACTTGTGTGCACGTGTAGATTGTGTTATAATGCACTGCGAAAGCAATGCCTTTCGTTTCTATGGTTCAATAAAGAAGTCTCCCCACAAAATAAAATCCACGTAGGATGAATCAATCTGACATACACAAATTCAGAACGACACAATTTCCAAGTACAAACTCCTAGACATGAAGTACAAATACATGCCCTATAGATGCATTTTGAATAGAAATTCATGAACGGATGAACAAACATTTGACAGATGCTCGGCCTATTCGAACGAATACCTGTTCATGACATTGTACAACATTCCACACCTATAGGGGTCGGGGGGTATCTGGTTCTCTGTGGTGGTGCTTCGTGCCATGAACTCGCGGTCTTGGTTGACCGCAGGGTTGGTGGAGTGCGTCAGCTTCGCTGCCGTGGAGTATTGTCGCTCCTCTAAGAACTGGTACGGCGTGTTCTGGGGGTAAAGGCTACGATGAGGATATTCTCTATCGAACACAGAATGTTGCGTGGGTGCACTATGTGTCAAGAAAGCACTATTTGCATTTTCGCCCACATGCTGTGGGTGATACACAGGGTCTCTGGGATACATGTACTTGTCCAAGTTGAAACTGCTATTTACACCGATACCACTGAACATTTCCGAAGTCGAGGTTTGAGGCAACCCTCGGAATTCACCCATGGCAGTACCGGCAGTCTGACGATATCGCTCGTCGAAGCTTTTGGGAGCGGTACCGCACGGAGGTCTGCTATAGTCTAAGGTCGCAGTTCCTGAGTATGCGTGACTGCCAAAGTAACTCAACTCGAGAGGAAACGTGTCTGTGGCCAGATCTCGCTGTGGTTGTGGAGAGGAAAGAGACGCAAACATATTGCGCTCGGTCATCGTCCTCGAAGGATCGAACATGAATTCTCGACTGGCAGCGAGGTAGTTCTCTTTGGCAAAGAGTGTTGCCGGGGTGGCGTTGGGTTGTCGGTCGATTGTGCGCTGCAGATACGGTGCTTGTGGCCACGGTGGAGGCCGCACCTCCGGCCCTGACCATGTATTCGTAAAGGGGTTCCTAGGCATTGCCTGAGACATGGCAGGAGGTGGGAACATCTCCGTGCTGGGCATGGTGGTCGGCCGTCTCAACAGCGTGGGATTCGTGGGCCTCAGAGACGCGTCTGGCAGTCGCGGTATGGCTGTCCTGTCGTTCTGAGGCAGGAACGGTGTCGCCATCCTCTGCCTCATGGCCTCGGTCTCGCCGAGTCTCATGAAACTACTCGGTGTGGTTTGTGATGAAAAAATATTTTCGTTCTGCCGCAAGAAATTGTTGTCTCGCGACACACTATGAATGGAATTGAGAGGATTGAAGGTTTCGAATGTGGGAGGCTCGGGCAGTCGTGGAAGAGCTGAGGCAGTGTCTCGCTGGAAGTGCTGCTCTTGAGAGCGGTCGCAAGCCAGGATCTCCATGCGCTTGTGAGACATGTCTTGAAATGGTATGCTGGTGTGTGTGATGACGTTGCTGGTGACGGAAGCCGAACGCGGGATCTCTCGGCTGTCCTCGTGGGGCTTCTCGGCAAGCTCCTCTAGCCTCTGTAGTCTGTTGGGCTCCTCTGGGACCGAGTCTTGCCCGCTGGCGGCCGGAACACTGAGGTCCTGCAGGTACTGACCGAGGTCACACTCGGGCGTGGTGTTCTGCGGGAACTGAACACTGGGAGGTTGGGAAGACTGTACGTCCTTCTCGGAGCCGTCGGCCGGCTGGTCTTGTGACAGGGGCTGGTTGGACATGGGCTCCGGATGAGAGAGTGGTTCTTGCACGAGGACCGGGACCGGGACTGGGACAGAGACGGGGACCGGGACCGGCGATTGCACAGGTTGCATGACCTCCTCCTCCTCCTCGTCTTCCTCCGAGGGACTTTGAGGCGGAGGCGGAGCAGGAGCTCGAGGTGGAGTCAGCAATATGTCACTAGGCACCTCGTCGTCCGATGACACTCTCTGTTCTTCGTCATCCACTTGTTGTTCTTCGGTCTTCAACTCATCCTCAATTTGCATACTCGGGGAATACGAATGGACCTCTTGTTGAGATGCACACTCCCTAATTTCATCGATTACAGGATCTTCCAGGGATCTATCGATAGCCTCCTGCTGAGCCTGCCCAGGCGACATGGCTTCTTCCTTTGGTGCAACCGGCTCAGGCTCCTGGAAAACTTCATCATTGTTTTCTGGATTTTGATGTTCTGCTTCAGTCTTATCCAGAGCAGCCAACTGCGGTGGCACCTCAATCTCGGTGTCGCTGAGCAGTGGGCTGTCACTCCGGTCACTGTGGGGACTCTGCGGGGAAGGAGAGCTCCCGTCACTCTGTGGGCTCTGTGGTTTGTGGATCTTCTTGGGAGACTGGCACTGTGGGTCAACAACCTCCATGCTAGTAGCTGGCTCACTTACTATCTCCTTCTCATTGACTTCTTCTGCCGGTGGTACCTCCTCCTGCTCTTCTTCTTCTTCCTTTTCCTCTTTCGGCTTCTCTTCTTTAGCCTTTCCTTTAGCAGTTTTCTTAGCCTTAGCCTTCTTTGCTGCTGTGGCTTTGCCCTTTGTCTTTGTATCCTTCTTCTTAACTGGTGCCTTTTTCTTGGAAGCAGCTACCTTCTTATTCTGAGGAGACACTTTCTTCTTAACTGCTGTTTTCTTCTTGCTGCTTTCTGGACTACCTTTCTTCTTTATTACCTGAGGCTTTTGAACTTTAGGACTTCTTGGTGACTTAGGAGCTCTAGGAGATGATGCTGTTTTAGGAGATTTAGGAGATTTAGGAGATTTAGGCGATTTTGGAGATTTAGTTTTCTTCACAGACTTGGGAGGGGAAGTCTTTTTCGTGGCAACAACTTTCTTCTTCTTCTTCTTTGGAGCTGTCTTAACAACTTCTGCCTCTGGTTTTTCTTCCGGCGTTTCTTTTTCGATGCCATTTTCCTTGACATCCTTGACATCATCCACCTTCTCAGATTCCGACTTCTCATCTTCTGGAAGCGAATTAAACTTTGGCTCGACTTTAGAAGCCTGGTCGTGAAGCTGGTCCAGATCCTGTCGAGTGAGAGTATGAGCCCGAGGAAGCTTGTCCCTTCGGAACACAACTGGCAGGTCCGCACACGAGTCATCGTCATTGAATTCGTACAAGTCAAACACTTTACTCTCGGACTTGACACTGGTGTCGATTTCGTTACTTGCAGGTGTGTGGCTCTCGATACTGACCTCCTCTAAAGGTTTGGGTTCCGGTTCTTCCACGTTATTCACCACAGTCCCGTTCTGGCTTACATCAGCATCAGCGTCAGCAGAGACCTCGGTGCGTTCCACTTTGGGCGGGTGATGTCTCTTTATGTGGTACTGCAATGAGTTCCTTTGGCGGCACGAGAAGTTACACAAGCCACATTTGATGGGCTTCTCATTCGTATGCTGCCTTTGGTGGACTTTAAGGTT
This sequence comes from Lepetodrilus fucensis, assembly GCA_032361325.1. Taxonomy (NCBI): domain Eukaryota; kingdom Metazoa; phylum Mollusca; class Gastropoda; order Lepetellida; family Lepetodrilidae; genus Lepetodrilus; species Lepetodrilus fucensis. The sequence continues at coordinate 6,744 of JAUTBV010138239.1, forward strand.
ATCCGAGTGTCGGAACGACTTTCCGCAATCAGGCCATATGCAGTGGTAATTCCGCTCACCTGAAATTAGATAAAATTAAAAATACATATATAGATTCAAGAATTATCATTATTCTATTGGGAAGACATTTTCTGTATACTTATACTAGCGATATATTTAAATTTTATTTTATTATTATTTTTAATTGGGGTTTAGAGCCACTTTCAAGATTCACTTATATTGGCGACATTACTTTTTCAGTAAATATTTTAGTTTTTTGGGGGTTTAGACCCACTTTCAAGATTCTTTCACTTATACTGTGTATTAGTGATTATATAAGTTTTTTCAGTAAATATTTTTTGTTAATCATGATATCCACGAGATAGGTAAAGATCAGAATCAGAATAAGTTTTCTTTTATCTACATAGTACATGGTACCTCTCTGTGATCATCCATTACTTGACACGAGTGACTGTGTCTTGGAGTATACATTACTTCTAACTCTGGGCAGAGTGAGTGAATTATTGTTGTACGTCACAGCGGGAATCTTTCACCCATATGCGACGAACTCTGGGCAAACAATATACACAACAGCCCCGAGATGCCAGGTGGAACACGTCACATGACTAAAAAATATGTCGAACAGCTGATTGTACCAAACATCTGTCTCGATGTTCATATGTTTCCATTCATCGTTTTATCCAAGTTAGATAAAAGCGAGGTACAATCAATACTGCATGTAAGATTCCGTATAGATTTTTTTTTAAATTATGCACACCTGGTGATTATAGCCAAATACACCTAGACAGAAATATTGGTATATTTTATACTGTCAGTAGTTCAACACGGATTATACTTTGTGTTTACATTTACATTGATTTAGTGATTGATTAATATTGGAAATTTATTTTAAAACAAAGTGTTGTCCAGCCATGGTTAGTTACACAGCCCAACAACAAGAATGTTCTGAAATTCATTTTGTGGTGAGTGAGTGAGTGAATATAGAGTTTAACGTCGCTGCGGGAATCTTTCACCCATTTGCGACGATCATTTTGTGGTATTGGTCACACTAACAAATAGTTTCACTGTTAATGCGTCACTAATTTAATGCAATCTGTAGATTTTTAAACGTAAATGCGACACCAATAAAATGCAAACGGTCATGTCTCCATACATGTTTTCCCCCCCAGTCTTACCTGGTGCCTGTTGCACGACGCTCTTGTAGCGCTACAATAGTTTGTTAACGTTACAATAGTTGTAGCCTACAAGAGGGTCGTGCAATGGGCACCTGTAATGCGCAGCAATTAAATGCAACAATACGGCGGTTGCATTTTTCGCATTCATATTCTGCTCGCATTCATTTCATGATTTACTTCAGCAGTTTACTATTGGCAATGAAAATAATTTATTGCATTTATAAGAAAACTACATAACACGTAATTGATAGGGAATACATTTCCAATACATTTGCATTCACTTGAATGTATTATCATGTGTAGAACTTGTGTCTGCAAAGTTTACTGACTTAGGTTGTGATAGCCCCTATAAATTCACTTTAATTATTTACTTTGATTTTCCTTTCTTCACACAGGATTTAGAAACATCAATTGTAAATGAGTGAATATGGAGTTTAACATCGCTGCGGGAATCCCACCCATTTGGGACGAATAGAAACATCAAGAGAAGAGATTCATACATGTTGAGGACAGACTTGATAAAACATTGAAATTTGTTTGTTTGTCAATCCACAAAATATTGTCCAAGATAATCATAATCTACGAAATAGGGGTGTCAAAGCAGTTCATGCCAATCTACAGTAAACTGGTAAAACCCTAAGGTCTGTATGCACAAAGTAGTTCAACCACAGTTTAAGCGATGAGTTACTAGTATACTGCTGTCGGTATGATCCTTAAACTAGGGTTTAACTAAACTACGTCGGTGCATAATGACCTGGATGTATAAAGTAAAGTGAACTAATATCATTGGATGCACGAGGACTTTCTGCAATGGTCATGACTCGCAAAACGAGCGACAAAGTAAACGCGTCACTTTGTTGATGCACAACACCAAGCCACTCAGACTTTTGTTTGCCTATTCAATTCTATCAGAATTTGAAAGTGTTTTGTAAGTCTGCACAGATGGTCTACTATCGATATTGCATTAGTCGTATTGATTGAGTGAGTGAATATGGAGTTTAACGTCACTGCGGGAAGTCGTACTGAGAACTGGAAGTACAATTATACAGCACGGATTCATCGATAACATTTTCTAACCACAATACTTAATAATTGACCACAATATTGATATTATTGAATTTTGCAATTTATCTTAAGACGTTTGTTTGTGCACTTATCGAGGGTCTGTCCGGAATGGTGGCGGCAGAATTACAAATTATGCAGTCAAAATTACAACTCAATTATGATTTAAATATGACAAACTTAAATTGCATTTTATTTTTATGCTTCATTTGATTAAATCTGATTTGATCTGATAGTGTCAATTTCAATAAAAATAATGCAGGCTTTGTGCTTTGTATATAGTAAACATTGATAGATCTAGTAAACATTTGATAAACTTAAACCCTGATTAATAATTTTCAACAGGGTTTTATACACAGGATCACATGCATTTGAACTATATTAAATCAAATCTTTTAGTCCATAAACGTTGCCTGCATTACTACTATAAAGATTTGATTTTGTTGTTGATCATGATGATGCCATGTTAAAATTATCGGCATCGATTGATTAATTGTTAAATTAAATGTTTTCTTCACAGTATTACAAACAATAAAGCATGGATTGAATATTATCAATATTTCCTTCAATTGCGGCAAACTGTATTGACAAATTGTGTTTTTATTATCATATTTCCAAAAATCAATTGGGTAATCATGTTTTAAATCATAGAATGTTTGTCCAGGGTAACCTGGGCTTCACGCGGTTTATATCCAACAGATCTACATTGAATCGGAAAGTCAAAACCACTCCCCAAAATACACACAGCATAAATGCAATTCAAATAGAATATTTTTAGCTGCCGAGATGATAATCCTGTGTAGATAATCAATCAAACACACAGCCTTCGAAAAAGATTTCATTTTTCACCAAAAAAATCCATATACACGTGGGGGCAACCATGACAACGATCATGCCCATTCCACCTCTGATTCTAATTAGGACCATGTGTCCCCTGCAATTCAGGCTGTCTTTTGACTGGCCTGGCTTCACAGGCTGGCCGACTGACTGGCCTGCTCATTGAGGGGAGCGTCTCATGCTAATGTCCGTGACTGTAAGAGAGAGATGGCAAGTAACAATCAGTTATTGATTTGTGCCGCATATCTCGGTGTCTGGGGCTTCGTTGCTTCCTCCAGATCTCCGCGGAGCCCTGGGACCGACAGCCTCCGGTCTGACCAATGAAAATAACTGCTTCTGTGGCGTATCCAATTTAATTACTGTGCCAGTATTTGCCTCGTTAGCTGGTCCTGTGTCCAACCACAATCAAACACATATTCGGATAAACACGATAACATCCTAAATGGAACAAGCCATTTTGTATATAATATACAGAGTACACAGAACGGCCATTTTAAGCCAGGGGGGGTTGGGTTTGACTTGAAGTTGGAATCGGCATCGAAGACCAGCAGCTTAGGATTGATAGAGACATCATCCAAAACCAATTCCGAGTAAATTTGAACATACTACTAATTTATCGTTTATGCTAACTGTCAACAAATTACTATTCCGCACATGTGATGTGTACCAGTAGACACATGGTAGAGATTCAAAATTATATTCATAACAGAGTATTAATAATTTTTATTAGAGCTTAGATTAGAACCAGGTCATGTGTGTAAACATGGCTGGAAGGGAACCAGCGTATACCATGGCCGTGATGCTATTTGGTCAAATTAGTGTTTTGAAACACAACTCCCGCGCCATATCTGCAGCTAGGTGGCTACTCGCTGTAATTGAAATGTGAACCTTAAGTCTAAAATCAATGTTGCTGAGGTCACTAGTACTGTAACCATCCAGCATGAACATCAGTGGTCTGTTTGAGAACTAGCACGCTGATCATTCACAAGAACTCACTGACCATGTTCACAATGAGAAGCCCAACATATTTGACAGTTCTAGATGTATTACACGATGGCCTGGATTTTGTTATTGATCATTTAAATTATATTTATCATCCACAACCAGGAAGCAGAAAGGCAGATTTAAAAACAGAAATTTAGGTTTTCCGGATAAAAGAAATAAAAGAAATGATCTATCGTAGCCGGTAAATATGCATGGTATATGTTGACTTTTCTTAATCTAAAATTATGTAGATTGTTAGATTCATAAATCAACTGATGCAAAAATAGATTGTTAAATGTAAAACTTTACTAAAACAGTAAAAGTAAAACATTTGTTACGGTACAATATTTTGCACCAAATAAAATTATAGTTGGCTTTCTAAATGGTAATATTACATTGCAGTATGTCATACGAGCTGTCTAAGATCAGCCAATGCTGAGTGAGTTACTGCCCTTTACTGTTACAGCCGTTTCCACGAAACTCAATTCTTATTATCTACAATAATTATTTTAGCGGATGAATGACCCATTTGACAATTAATTTAATAAAATGAATAAACTTCAAATGCAGACTTTATGTTTGTACCTTACTGTAAGGTATGTATCCACTACACGACCACAGCACTAAAGTCAGGGATAGAAGTTCCCACTCGCCCGATGGCCTGATTTCTCATAAAGTTATCCCACCATGCCTACCATTGCCTACGGGCTAGTAAAAATTTCATGTTTTGTTATTTATATCATTATTCGGGCGAGTATGTTTTAAAGTTAAGTTCTA
>JAUTBV010138250.1:0-11578 GCA_032361325.1 Lepetodrilus fucensis
AAACACATCTGGGGTAATAAATAGGATATTACACGATGTTCTATTTAATATCAACTGTATGTCACTCGTGAAATAATGTTATAATCCACTCGGGACATAAAGTTGATATTAAAAAGAACATCGTGTAATATCCTCTGTCTATGATTGCCTCTATGGTACATTCATCTCTAGTGATGCACAATCATTTACGACACGTTTATAAATTTTGTATGCTTATTTTAATTTTATGTTTTTAATGAGTATATGTTAGCTCCAAGCATCATTAACGGCCAATGGCGCACATTATGATCATCATGTTCAGGTTTTATTACATCAGGATATTGCTTCTCCAAGTTCTCGTATCTACTATGAGACCATAAGGACCCTCGTAGCCATCTCCAATATATAGGGATCGCGAACTTGCCAGAGTGCTACGGTCTCATAGTGGATATGAGAGCTTCGATAAGCAATACTCAGAACCGTGAGATCTTGGGAACAAACTATCAAGTGTTAGATTCTTAAAGCACAAAGATGTTAAAACTATCAAGTGTTATATTCTGAAAGCACAAAAATTAATACAAGAAAATACATCAATTAATTTCATCTTTAATTATGCCTCCCATAATTAGAATACCTAGCAGTGTTGTGGTATGCTTCTATATAACCAGCTGCCTTGTGACTTAGGTATAATGGCTACTATTCCTGCTTGGAGCTTGTTTTCAAGTTCCACAGCGTTCTGATAGTCATTTGTAACCACGCGGTAGAGCAGAATTACTGAAATAGAACAGAAATAATTATTTTGGCAGGATTGTGCTTTGGATTTCCTATATCAAATTACATACTGGTATGTGGTGCTGCTTTAACCATCTCTATGCTGGAGTCATCGCAACCACTGCTTATTTGGGCATCTGGGATTGCCGCCAGTTGGGCAATGGTTAAAACAAAAAAATATGATAGTAAAAGTTGTGGGAGTTAACCCTTCTTCACACGACTGATCAGATAGACACCAGTATATAATATCAGATGGTAAATAGAACACCAAATACATGTACAAGCTCCAATGTTATTATATTTCCGAGCATCGTCATTATCTCCAGTAATCTTAGAATGGTAGTCTTAAAAACACATTATTCAGCTGGTATGATTGTATCTATAGTCGGTCTTTTTGTACAGAGTCCAATATCCATCATGGCCAAATCTGGGGCTTATTCAATGGAGGAAGAACAATTTATGCATAATTATGAGATACATTCCTGTTTGTGTGTTTTTGTTCTGTTAGCATCAATATATAATGTACTAATCTTCCAGTTGAGTTATGCTAAGGTTTTATATATGATGATTTATTAACATGTTTGCCATTTCCTGACTACGTTTGTACGAATCTACGTTAGGTTAGGCTTATTTTAACCCTCTCCCTGCTGGATTAGGCACAGGCACTGCTCTTCTGGGCATCTCCGGTTGCCTCCAGCATGGAGAGGATTAATTACGTTATTTTTTACATGTCCTCATTTGTGCCTTTTTGGGAACGTTAACTTTCATGGGTTAATATGTGGAGTTCTGAATCTGTCGTAGAAATGTTGACGGCCTGATTGAAATGAGGACTCGAGGGAGAGGAACCCTAATAACGGAATGATTTAAAAAAAGAAATTTCAATGCATTTAACCCTCTCCCTGCTGAATTAGACACAGACTCTACTGCTTAGGGCAGCTCTGGTTGCCTCCAGCATGGAGAGGGTTAAAATAAGCAATTCAAATACGATGGAAACAGATTTAAGAAAATGTAAAAAGCTAACCTGTCTGATTGTAAATACAACACCAAAGTTGGACAAGTCAAGAAGATAGACGATCCTACGGATCAAGAATTGCATAAAGAAGATAAAGAGAAAGAAATCTTTTAAACAAAATGTTACGAAAAGCTAGTACCGTAGCTCATTCCATTTACCAAATAGGTGAAAGTTACCTGCAGCGACGTTAAAATTCCGTATTCACTTACCAAAATTTGTTACAACACTTTACTGTGTAGGTGGTAACGAGTACCATTCTAGAGTCAGGAAATGGATAAACAAGTCACAGTGTTATTCCCCAAACGTGTATATACTTCCTGTCTATGAATGAGATGTTGGCTGCTGATTTAATCGACCCTTGCCAGTAGGAGATCACATCATTGACGGCTGCTAGTGTTTAAGGGACGTCTCATGAAATAAAAAATAAAAAATATTTTTGGGAAAACCCACAAATTATCATGTTTTTAAAGGTCTAATACTTATTCAATAATTTGTAGACCATGTCAAAATACAGATCTGTAACTTTTTTTAATTTGTAGTTTTATAATTCGAAATATTCCCATTGTGACAAAAATTGAAAGATTCCTGTTGCTATGTTGAGCAACAAATTGTAAAATGAATGCTAAAAATGAGGAATGTGTTTTGAGAAGTCCCCTAGACATGGCTGCCGCCCGGTTCACATCCTGGTTTGTGCTAGTCAACACCGTTCATTATCTGTTCTGCTGGTTACATCATGTTTGTATGTGCAAATCTTTTCACAGAGATCAAAAAATGATTAAAATTGTGCTTTAATTATTTGAGCTTCGTTCTTGTCCTTCGCCTGTCTCTGAAGACGACGTCCCCTGCCTCTGGGTCAGTGATGTTGCTGACAATGTATTGTGTATATTTTTACATAGAAAAAGGTAATTGCCACCAATGCCTTTGACAAGAACTATTCAAGGTCTATTCAAGGACTAATCAGTTCAAGAACTATACAAGGATTATACATGGACTATACAAGGACCATTCAGTTCAAGAACTATACAAGGATTATACATGGACTATACACTGGGATGAAAATTCATGAACTTAACTTCAAACGTACTTGCCCGAATAATGAAATAACTAAACATGAAATTTCTACTACACTGTAGGATACATTTAACATAATAGGAGAAATGGATTGGGCTGCCAGGTGATTGTCTACTTCTATGCCTGCAAGGAATATCCATTAATTTACTAGGGCTATTCACTACAAGGACTATTACAAGGGTTATCCAATAAGGACGACAAGGTTTATCCAATGCAAGGGCTATCCAATACAAGCCAAGGGCTATCCAATACAAGGATTATCCATTACAAGGACTATTAAAAGTCTATACTAATGTAGCTGCAACTTTACATTAGACTGCTGTAACCTAGTTTTCATCTTGAGGATGCATTCCTGAAGGAAATCTTCCCAGGCAGCACATATACTATGAGATGTCAGCATCTTTGGAGGCTGCAGTTTTTAATCAACATTTGGAGGACATCGTTTGTGGTATAGAACTACCCCTCATGACAGAGGTGGTCTGCTTAAATCTCTGGGTTTATGTTCGCAGTAGTCAACAGTAATGTGAAGTACATGTAGAAATTGACTGCTGTTGCAGAGAGGATCCAATGACATGGGAAATGTACTGGCCTTCGGAACCAGCTAATATTTGATAATGTCCGGAGCCCCGTGCGATTTGGATCTCTTCCTAAAACAGAATGATCTTCTGGAAGAGCTGTCTTTCGTAAAGTTCCCGAACAGGCAGAAGACAGAAGACAAACAAAACATTCAAGCGTCCGACAACATTTCGACAGATTATCATGGCGATGCAGTTCGATGATTGCGGCACAGGACCAGCTATTCTAGCCAAGGACCTCTGAGTGTTCGCTTTAATATAAACACGTTCGTTGTCTATCAGCTTAATTTCATTGAACACGACAGGTGACTCCATCTTGTTTCAGAAGACGTTGCCTGTCTTCCATCGTCTTCCACTCGCGGAAGGTCTTTCAAGAAGAGAAGACGGCAAAACGAACAAGCGGAAGATAACTCTTCCACTTGTGTCATCACAAACATCGATTATCAAGTCAAAACATGGTTGTTAGTTTTCTGTTTTATTGTCATGAATTCACGTCCAGATGGAAACAATCGCAAGTGAAAAATGTCATGTGGTTTGAAATGTTTTACTTGAAGATATGGACATCAAATTATGGGTCTATTTGATTACAAGAAATGAGAGTACAAAGATGAACATACTGACAACAAAAAGAAAAGACACGTCACAAAGACCAATCAGGAGGATGTTGTCATTGGTCTGGATTCACGGGTATTTTTCACTGGTTACTAAAAGTTACTATTTTATATAGCCAAACTATTACAGACCATCAGCTACTTTGTGAGCAGGGGCCAGGCTGATACTGACGCACAGTAACAGGACATCTGTCATGATTACGTCAGAAAGGTAACTTTCACAAACACTGATGCCAGGATTTGAACCCGGGAACTTTGGTTCTGAAGTCCAACTTCTACCATTGCCCCTCACTCACTTGATATTATATTAATAGTAAATTTTAATAACCAGTGCTAAATATGTCTGGATTCACTGATATGAACAAAGACATCCATAGGTAACTAATACTGGACATGGTCATCTTCAACCAGAATATACGATAATACTTTTGTTTTCTAGATCTAGCTTGTGCTTCACAAAGAGGTCGTATTGTACATGGCAGTAAATCGAGGTTTTAAAAGCATCCAATCACAGTTTGTTGACATTTCATGGTCAAACATATTTTACCTGAACATTTGATTTGAGTTACATTTTCTGGAGGTCCCACTGGTTTTGGTTTTCAATATTTTCATATTATATTTTTTTCCCTCACTAATGTAAAGCATGTACAGTATGACTATTTGTAAAGCACAGGTCTAGTGGACTACATGTTCATATACAATTGCCAAACTTCAGAGAAATCTAGATCTAAAAGTAAATAATTAGAATAAGTTTACTGAATACAAATATTGTACATGCAGAGAAAATGTAGAGAATTCATAAAGCCAAATATTGTTGAAAATATCTCGTAGAACGCGTAGACATGATTCGGGTAAGTGTTTTAAAAGTTGATAATGAATATCGTCTGGTCCAACAGCAGTGTCTTTAGCTTTAAAGAGAAGAGCCCGTTGTAATCCTCTCCATTGTCGGAGTCAAAATTGATTTGGTGTTTTTCCTGTTTGGATTTAAACTTTTTGAAATTAGGGTCATACTCTCAGAGGATGAGACTTTGGACGTTTATATTTGAGTATTAGTGTAACTGACTTTCCAAACATCGGGCCCTTAGATTACGAAATATTTTTGACTTGATGCTCAACTTGAAGTTTTGTTCATAAATCTCTATATAAAGTTTGAGCATGAAGCCGTACTTTAAAAGTTTCATTATCTAAGTGCCAAATAATGTATCTGAGGATGATTCATTAAACATGCTTAATAGTAATAACGCATATTGCATATATGGGGAAAAGGACTAGAAAGGTAGAACAGACCAGTCCATATACTGTACACACATTTATAAATGTATAAATATCCAGTTATGTGTTGTACAAAAACAAGAAATGTAGAAAAGACAAGCCACATTATACATTATAAATTTAATTACTTTTCAAAATATTGAACAAACCAACATCGGAATATCATTCAAAATTACCACATACATTTTAAGATGTTTCAGAGGGAAAACTATACATTTATTATTAAAGCCTAAAATAGCAAATTCAAGAATTGATGCAATTAGCTGTATTGAGTGCAGTACTGTACAGATACTCATCCTGAATACTTTTATACACGTTTCCTTGTTACCAGCTGACAAAACCTACACTATTATTATACAGTGACCAATATATTAGTACTGGTATGTAGGTTGTTCAGTCAGCACAACGTATAGTAGCCAGTTTCCGTGAAAGAAACATTTTGTAAATATTTTGGCCAGTGTAGTAATAACCTTATTACGGGATAACTTATCACATATCCCGTATTCTCGAAACCTTTTTAACCCTAAGAACTTTGAAAGTACCAAGAATGTTCTTATCTGAGTCCAGCTGGACTACACACAGACTGCTCTTTAGTGTATATGCCTCCAGCATGGAGAGGGTTAAGAACTTCTTATCTCATTAAGAAATTCTTCAATTTCAAGAATACGGGTCCAGGAAATTTGGTGAAGGACCAGGAACTTTTAACTCTCTCCACGCTGAAGGCAACCCAGAGATGCCCCAAAAGAGCTGTGCCAAATCCAGCAGGGCGAGGGTTAATGCTGCAGGTTTTGTGAACACTGATTGGTGTGAGATCAAGGACGTTTGAACATTACATAGATAACATAGAATTGATATTTGTATGGACACATTGAACACATTGACATGGAACAGATGGATTCACGCTCTACTAACAGTGATGACATACTGCGAGGGGTTAGAGCCAGAACACTTATCTCCCAATTAGTGTGAAAATGAGTTTTAGGCATATTGAGCATCACCCATTTGCAAACCCTTCACAAAATAAAAGATTATGTAAATCAGATACATACTTTTGAAGATATTCAATACAATATAAGTGAGTTTCTCTATGTTTAAGTTGCTTCCCAAACTTTCAAATGCGATTTACTCAGTATTTGGTAAAGTGGAGATGATGTGTTCTGGCTCTAACCCCTCGAATTAAAAATGTGAGTTTTATGGACATAGTTTAAAACATGATGATGGCCTTCAGGCCTATTCTCGAAATGTTCTATGAACTTCTTAGCCTAAGAACAGTTCATAGACATACTATAATAATCAGTAAGATTGTCTTACGATCGTAAAAATGTTTCAAGAATAGGCCCCCCTGATGTCTACTAACAGCGATAACACTTGGAAACCTACATCTTAACTACCAGTGTTGAAGTAAACCTACGAGCACCTGCAGGTAGAAATGAACCAAGGATGACCACTACTGGCACTACACCGGTACAGTGTGGGACAAGTACGTCAGGGGGTCCCCAAGGCAGTTTCGAATTTGGGATCTTTGGCTCTGAAGTCTGATGATCTATAACCAGACATGGTAAATAGACAATTGTGATTTCAGCATAAAACAAGCCCGGGCCGTAAGGCTCAAGCCACAAACAGAGCACAAGCCCGGACTGTAAGGCTCAAGCCACAATCAGAACACAAGCCCGGACTGTAAGGCTCAAGCCACAATCAGAACACAAACCCTAGCTGTAAGGCTCAAGCCACAATCAGAACACAAGCCTGGACTGTAAGGCTCAAGCCACAATCAGGACAAGTATATTAACCCATGGACCAAGAAATCCGTAGAAAATTGCCATGCCTGTATAACTGCTGTACCATTAACCCCTCGTCAGTTAAAAGAAAAAGAGCCTAAAACAGATTTTCAGAAATATTTTCTCATACTTCTTTTAAGGTTCCAGTAACCTAGCACCAATATTGCATAAATCCATAATCAACTTTATATCTCAATATTTAACCAATGTAAATTCTACAATATATTGTTGTGAATAATAATTTGCCTACAATTGTTATGAATAATAATTTGTTATACAATTGTACGAATAATAATTTATGCATACTACATGACCACAGTGATAAGATGTAATTTTAGTATGTTGTAGATCAATGTGTGAACAATCCCAATAAGTACATGCCTGGAAAGCACACCATCTGGTACATGTGTGATAAATGCGTGTGGAATACTCTTTGTTTCAGTCTATGACATTACATGTATCAAATGTAACTACTGTAAATCATGAAATTAATGCGAACAGAATATTAACGAGAAAAATGTGACCGCCTTATTGTCGCATTTAATTGCTGTGCATTAAAGGTAAGACCAGGGGGGAAAAACATGTATGGAGACATGGCCTTTTGCATTTTATTGATTTCGCATTTACGTCTAAAATCTAGAGGTCGCATTAAATTAGTGACGCATTAATTTCCTGATTTACAGTATTCGACTAATGAATGTTGAGGAAACGGGTCCTAAAGACGCGTGACACAAACAGATCATTGTGTGACTGGGGCATCACCTTTGGACCAAGACGGCCAACTTGCAATACCGGGACCCATACAGGCTTTCAACCTGTGACACGCATACAATGTCATGTCGTTATCATTCATTCCTTTCAATGTTCCATATTCTGTTGTCTCTACTGAGGTTGTATGTCCATGTCTCTGCAAATTGTATCTCCACTGCCATCCTTGTCATTCTTGCAGAAAGGAAGTCAAACGTTAAATGTGTGTAACACGAACACAGCCCCGATGGTCACAACCTAACAATGCTGTAACTAATGTCTCTGTAGGTTGTATATCCACATTTGTCTTCCTGTTAGTATTCAGTAACTCTCTGAACCCAAATTCAACCAGTATACAGCATATAAAACTCTTCAAACCCAAATTCAGCTACATCCTTGAAAAAACTGCCATTCTTAAAGATCAAATTCCCGTAACGCAAACATAAAACTGACGGTGACGTGTCATGCTAAGTACTTCCTCCGCATAGTGTTCTCACAGTATTATCATACTAAGTACTTCCTCCACGTAGTGTTCTCACAGTATTGTCATTCTAAGTACTTCCTCCACATAGTGTTCTCACAGTATTGTCATGCTAAGTACTTCCTCCACGTAGTGTTCTCACAATATTGTCATGCTAAGTACTTCCTCTGTGTGGTGTTCTCACAGTATTGTCATGCTAAGTACTTCCTCCAGGTAGTGTTCTAGGAATGAATTCCTCCAGTCAACTTGCAAACAGAAGCGTCATCACAAAACACCAGAGACAGATTATGTTTGTGTTAAACACAGCCCTAGCTGAGCTGCTTGCTACAACTGGACACGACCCTTGACCTTGACCTTGTATATTTTGCCCGAGGGTCACTTGGAAGAACTGTCCTTTACTGGAGTGGTCAAGGACACATTTATACATACCAGCATCCTCCTGGCTCGGTCGTAGAATGATCAAACGAGCGTTTGGTAGTCGGTGGTGTTTTACCATCAAAGTGTTTTCAGACGTTTGTATCACTACGCCGTCACCTTTTGACCACATCACCCTCGATGTCCGGGGTGCTTTCGCTTCACAAATGAGGTCCATCGGTTCGCTGTTTGTGAGGACGACGTAGGTTATGTCGCCACTCTGTGATCCTGAGATGTCTTGAAGAAAAAATATGTACATTAATATATTTTTTATTATTTTAACAATTTAGAGATGAGTGAGTGAGTGAATATAGAGGAATCTGTGAAAAATGTGTGTAAAACATGTAAGAATTATTTAAAGCTTTCCAACATGAGAAAATAATCTACATGTACTGTAATTACTGTACTAGAATAATTCAAACAGGAAAAAATAATTAAATGTGTAGCCGTTCGAATTAGAGAAGACCAAATTAAAGTGCATAATATGGCTGTAAATTAACTGGAAAATAAATTAAAGATTAAAAAAGATAAAAGAATAATTTTAAAGTTTGCAAATTATTGTGTTTGGATAATTAAAAAACAAAAATTGATAATTTTTGTTCGTTATATTCATATTTTTAGTGTCTGACAGATTAAAAAAATTGTTGGTGAGTAATTTAGGTGTTCGAACTATTAGAGGGTTTAAATTACTATGGTAATTATGGTAAACTAAAAGTATGTTGTAGCTAGCCTTGCCTGTGTACAGCCTTGCCTGAGCTGCTTCATATTTACCTTTGTTATCAGCGAGGACAATTCCACCATATGTAGTATTTTCTTTGGCAATATCATCTTCCATGACAGTGTTTGCTGTCGTCGTTGCATCCACCGTCGATGCTGAAACAGACGTTGTGGTTTGTCCCGTCGTCACGTTCGTGTGGACAGGTGGCTGTGCTGTCGTTGGGGTAACAACCACGTGACTGTCTGTTGTGCTGTTGATGGAATCAGCACTATGGTCAGTCGTCTCTGTCGTCGACGATGTTGCGTCTTTTATTGGTGTGGTCGTGTGCGATGTCGTTGTCTCTTTCCGCATCGATTCCGTAATGAAGATGACGTTGTGTGTTACTGGTTCCGGTTCCGCTGTTGCCATGTCCTCGTCGTCGATGGTTCCGTTACCGGAAGCGTAATCATTCTCATAGTCAGATTCCGCTGGAAGTAACGTAAGATTAGTTGTTATTGGCAGCCATATACCAACAATTAAATAACATAGCATAATCTATAAATAACATACAGTATTAGTTTTTTAATTATTAATATCTATTCTTAAATTTGAGAAGCTTTTACATTTTATTTCGCTCATATCATGGCTTGTCAACTCTTCTGAATTGTGGCATGCAAATAAATTGTAAACAACACCCAAACTACCACTACATGCCAAAACAACAACACATGACGCCACTGTTCCACAGAGCACCACAGCACCACATGATGCCACACTGTACCACAGCACCACATGACACTACACTGTACCACAGAGCACCACACGACACCACACTGTACCACAAAGCACCACAGCACCACATAAAATGTAGGAGAAAGTGTAGAAGAGTCAAATAAAGAAATGTTACATGTTTGTTAATAACATTGTATGTTTTCTTTGGCTTGGTTTCCTAATAAGAGAGCTGCTCTGATAGCTTCCATTGTGTTTCTCATACAAGGAAATAATATCAACAACTTGAGAGGAAAAATATCCTCAATACACGTGGAACAAAATCATCAGCTTGCATAGAAAGTGCTCTTTTCCCACAAAGGAACCTAGCATTATTTTCTCTGTAATAGAAATGTGTGTTAGTAAATTTATGGCCTAGATCCTCATACTACTTGTGTCATTGCAACACAATTACTGTTGGAGGCAATCAGACATGCCGTAGATTTTTATTATTTTTGGTATTAGTTCAGCATGAAAAACTATGCTTTAAAGGCATACTATCACAGATTAAGTTGTCGTTTGGGGATTGAATTGGAGTTACAAATGAAAAATGCATGGACTTAGCATACTCGTTTTTGTACCTTCAAATATCTTTTCACCGCGGTACAAATAGGTAAAGTTCCAATTGCAGTTTACATTTCCAGTAAAACCCGAAATATCAGTACGTAATGTACTGTCAAATCTCAATAAGTACACGTGTCTAATTAATAAATAGTACTATAAATATTAAAATGTTGATAACTAGTGAGACAAGTGGAATAAGAAACTGGTTGTATAAAGTACTTGTGCTTAAAACAAGTGTATTTATTTTCATGTAAAACTTCGCTAGACCACTATGTAGGTCAATGATCTGTGACAGTATGCCTTTAATTAGTACACTGTTAGTATTATAAGTAAGCACTTGTATGTATTAGAAAACTGCACTATATATACATAATGAAATATCTGAGTAATGTTGAATACTAGTAAGCAAGTAAGCAAGTAAGCAAGCTGTCATAGTTTACAATACATATGCTATATAGTGTGTTAATCCATAGTATAATTAATGCACACATACTTTGAATCTGCATACTTTTATTCATGACATGCCTGTACATAATGTTTAAATACAATAATGTAATATGATAAAATGTAGTTGAATTGCGTAGAGTTCAAACTTCATCTAAAACCATGGGTTCTGTTTTAATATGATAGCAAAATCTTACTATCATAATAATAACACCAGATGGACAAATTGTGATTTTAGCAGAAAACAAATTGCCCATGGTCCAGAGCCTGCATTAAAGGCATAATATCACAGTTGATAAACATGTATAATCGGACAAACGAATTACGCTTGATTTATCCACCCGAAAGTTGTTATTTAGTGATGTACTTATCCCCCGGCACTCGATAGTTATAA
>JAUTBV010138261.1:0-26657 GCA_032361325.1 Lepetodrilus fucensis
CACACACACACACACACACACACACACACACACACACACACACACACACACACACACACACACACACACACAAAGGAGCATACCTTTTCTTTGAGAATCTGTCAGCTGAAACAGAACAACCGGATAGATAGGACAAATGATTGGTAACATCTGACATGCATGGGGCTAGGACCGAAAATTGCTGCATGTCTAAATATTTCACATATTTGACATATAATTTAAAAACTCTAAATCGTGAATGGAGAGACGCGATGACAATAAATATATTTAATTATGTCCTATTATACGGTATAAGGATGAATAAATACAATATACTTCTCATTTACGTGAATATTTACGCAACCAGTTTAAATGTATACATGTAGTCATTTAGTGGAATTTAAAGATATATTTATAAGCGTAGCTAACTTCTAAAATATACATTTATCTACATGAAATGTGTTGATGCCAGTTCACATGAATTGCAATTGATCTGAAAATGGCTATTTTAACGCCGGATTGTGTGATACGTTCAACTCGTTTTGCATTGATGCAACTTGTCAACCAGTTATCATGAATGATCCAACCGCTATCCAAACAAACAACTTAAAAGCTTCCATACCAAGGTATTGATTTTGTTGTTTCCTGTTAACTGCGGCCATTTACCACACGGGGATCGAATCCTAAGCTTAGGAACGGCTTTACAAAACCTCAGCTATTACTAGAATAATACCTCTACTGAAGCGTTGTCAGATAGACTGACTCACACAAGAACTACCCGTTTAAGCTTCTCATTGTTTATACCCATTTATCATTATGCTTGAATCAAACTCCGTGTCATCTAGCCCATTCACTGATTCACAATGCACGAAGGTAATGGCATCTTGGATAAAATGCAAAACAAATCACTTTCTTTAATGTGTTCAACATTCGTATCGTTGATAGCATGAGCGGTTGCTATTTCAGTTATTTTAAACTCGTCTGAACACGAAACTGTAATATGTACTACTAGATTGTGGGATTAAATAACACATTAACTTCTCTTAACAGAAACTGGAGTCATAATAATCTAGCAAGAACAAATTGTTTTTCTTTATACAGACGCTGAAAATAGAAGGATAATATTTGACAATACTGTCTTAACAATTGCTGCGCAGTACCTGGAAAATTATAGCGCAGAGATCCACCGAATGCACGCGATATATAAATACTAACGTCTATTTTCAGCATGGCCAAACTGGTAGATAATTTAACAGGAGACTTAAATGTACTGCCCATGTGCAAGGCCGTAAATGAAATGTGAAGTTGGTTACCAGTTGGGTATTCGCTAATACCTAACCGGGACCTAGGAATAAGTAACTTCACGTTTGTGCAATCGGTATTTAATTTAACCTTCTGCTGCTGTGAATAACCGCAGTTGCCACACATATCAGTGAATATGGTTCATCCACCAATGAAAAAAGTAAATTGTCGCGTGACTTTCATCTGTTCAACAGAAATTATAGTATCCTCATTGTTGAATATAACATAAGCTGAACATGATGAGAAACAAAAACAAAATCATCTCAAACGTTGGCCAGTTTCTCCACTACGTAACTGCTATGATGGCAGACTGCACCTGTGGATCTTTCATATTCCATCCAGCATTAGGTAAGACCGATAAACAGATTTAGAACAGATAAACAACACCGAGACAGAGATCGAACATACCTACAGCAGACAGATAAAAAAAAACGCAGAGAGAACAGACAAACAGCAGACAGGGAACAGAGAAACTGACAGAGGACATATACACAACAAACAGAGAACAGACAATACAAACAAAACAGACAAGAAAACAAATAGAGAACAAACAGCAGACAGAGAACAGACAAAGAGCAGACAGAGAACAGGCAAACAGCAGACAGAGAACAGAGAAACTGACAGAGGACAGATACACAACAAACAGAGAACAGACAATACAAACAAAACAGACAAGAAAACAAATAGAGAACAAAGAGCAGACAGAGAACAGACAAAGAGCAGACAGAGAACAGTCAAACAGCAGACAGAGAACAGGCAAACAGCAAACATATAACAGAAGAAAACAAACAGATGGAGAACAGAGAAAACTGACAGAGAACAAACAACAAGCAGATAGAGAATAAACAGCAGACAGCGAACAAAGAGGCTCTACATATCCTCACCTCCATAGTGAAGCTTTCACCATATATACACAGGAACAGAATGATAAAGATTCCGAACTCCAAGACTTTTCAACAGCTATAGTAATTATCTGTTAGATTACTACACATAACACCGATAATATACACTCTGTCTTCAGCTGACATAAACCATACACTTGAATTTCACAGTATATACCCGCATTGTTCATAATGTCCAATAGAATTCGATATCACATATCTTTTGACTCTCTCCAGGGTGTTTTAACCCGACCCCGGAGGGGGTGGGGTGTATATATAAAATAACGGCGACTTAGGCACTAATCTATATCCCTATGTGCATTGGAGTCACGGTTAGTGATTTCTATAATCTCCTTCCGAACCCTCTGCCATTGCGTTTGTTCCGGGGTTACGCGGCCGACTAGCTGCTTGTATTCAAGCAAACATCAATGTGTCACCAGACACCTAATTTATATCGGTACCGCGGTACAATGACAGTGACAACGCATACAACGTTAACCAACGGTGCCAGGTTCACGAAGCCAACTTGGAGTCGATGTCAACCGAATGTTATTAGGCGAAATCAATAGCATATCTATTATAGGTGTTTGGGATTCGTGATTGAATGAAGTCGTGGTGTCGTGCAACGTGTTTACCTTTCACTGCACTGATTAGATCGCTTTCCAATCACGTATATTTTATCCCTTATTTAACCTTTCAGAAACATTGACTGATAAATCAGTTAAAACGCCCTCCCTATCTCCGTCTAAATTTATTTGGTTGTTTATTCTATACTTATACACTATTGCTAAAAATGGTTGTCACCCCTAAATGTTTTGCTATTATTTTTCATACGACCATTTTCTTCAGATAATACTGTATATCTGTGTTTTTTGTGACTGAAATGGTAAGTCATTATATTTTTAAAATATGCATTATTCAGTAGGCCAGAAAGTAGGCGCCAGAAGTGCTTAAAACATATTCATCATTCAACCAAGTCTGACACACCACTTGCAATTTCTAACATAATTTAAACTCGAGTGGCATTAGAAAGCGTCTTGGAGAAGCCATTCATTGTTACAAAGGTTACAATATTACATCTGCATTTGCCATCCGATTTAGTAAATCTGTCTGTTTAGAGCAATATAGAACATTGGTAAATGCTTTCATTTATCAAGGTTCATATTTGGTTATCAATACCAATTTTTTTATTATTTTTACAAGGACGACATGGAAATACTGCATGAGTATAAATAAGATAAATACATTTCGTAAATCAATCTAAAATAAAATATGTTATTTTACATGACATACCTTCCCCATAGTTCCGTTGTCACTGCGCTGTCTTCAGTATGGTCAGTAGTAGCAACATCACCAGTGTTACATGTGATCCTGTCATCTGTTCCATTCATTGAACTGCTACATCACACGTAATGTCTTCACACACATATTGTATATCCTCGCTGTCAAAACACGATCGTCAACCATTTAAATATCCGAAAATCTTCTTTCCACGCAAAATTCTCGTTATTTCTCAAACAGCTAATTTAAGGACGTAATTGGGTAAACCGCACCAAAATACACACTTGTCTGACCATTTGATAACTATGCCTAGATACGGTTGGATGCTGGATCGATTCGGCCCAAATTATGGATACGTGATGCAGTTATCGTAGGGTGTGTAGTAAATTGAAATGGATTAAGTATTAATAGTCTGGTTATAGCCAGTGTGTACGAAGTACAGAACGAACAGCACGACACGTGACCTACGTCTACTCCGCAACTGGACATACCCCGGTCGTTAATTAACTCTGGGTAGCACACTTGCTTTAGCTACCAACCAAAGGTGTGCTACGTGTCACAGGAAGTCTAATCAATGTGTAACACTGAAATAACACACTTTCATTCAGCTGGGATTTCCTTTATTATCAGTATACTGAACAACATCGTGTCATCGGTCTATTTCATTAACTTAATTTTTACAATGGAAACATAATTTGGTAAGTAATTGAAATAGTGTATCAACCATTTAATATCACAACACTGTAATATATTCAACAACATTCTTGTCAAATAGTATTGACGTCCATGGCAGATTTTCAGTTGTAGATAATAACACTAAAATTGAATTTGACTTAATTTAGAAAGTAAAATAAAACGGTATTGTAAAACTGTTATGTAAATCTTTAAAAGGTATTTCAAAATACCACGAAAGTAAAATCTTAACCTTCTATCAACAGCTGCAATTCCTCGTAGAACAATGGTTAATGACAAGTTTATAAGGAACTATAGTAATTATTTTCAGGTTAAATATTCTAAGTTGTTTCCTCCCTAACATTAATCGCCTTGAATATTGAAGAGCACGCAGGAGTTTATTTGCTAACCGACCTTAAACACCGTAATCTTAACCATAGATCAACAGTCTGTAACTAACGTGACTGGAGGTCTTGCTCCATAGCGACCATCTTATCAAGGTTTCTGGCCAGATCGGCGCTGAGATGGTTGACATTGCGTGATAGGATCGGCACGCACTTCCGGTTCCGTGATTCATTTCAATACTTGAAGCATCTTTAGTTATCAGAATTTTCCTAATTATATATCTTCTGTACGATAGGCTTTTATAGAGCCCTGCATTGTAATAATCAACTAAATACTGAATTGTAATAAAGAAAATGCCATGAATTGTCACACCTGAAAGGTTTTACCTATTGTGTGCGGGTAATATTTCAAATTGGGTAAATTCCTAGAACTGCACTTCAGGACCCCTTTGCCCAGAATTGATTGCAAGTAAAACTCCATTGCATGAAACACTTTTATCATTACAATACTTGAAAATAACCTATGGTTAGCTAAAACTACTGTAGCGATAAAAGTGATTCGTGCAACATACATACATTTGTAGCGGGCCATACATTTCCAAGTTTTGATTTACAAAACATATTTTCAAGAACGAAGCTGTTAATTTCAGGCGAACGATTTGTCCAACATAATTACAATTTCAATGGATGTTTGTCGGAATGTAAACTTGAAGGTTCCATAGAGGATATTTACACGATGTTCTACTTAATATTAACTGTATGACTCGAGTGTAATGCTTTTATTCAACGAGTAACCATGCATAATCATGTAGAACATCGTGTAATATCCTATTTATTACCCTAGATGTATTTATATACTAGTATGTCTCAGATGAAGTCATACTGCTCGGAATGGTGAACATTAATTTCACGAGGGACATATTTTCCGTAATCAATCGTATTTCGTGGGTTATTCTATAATTAGTAGGCAAAGCGGGGTGTAACACTTTTCACAGGACTTCTCTCAACCAATCAAATCGCTAGAATCGACGCATATTTTGGATAATTATTGTTATTATTATTAATAAGAATATATTATTATTATTATTGTTATTATTAATAAAATTATGTACAAAATTGAAATGTGTCCATTGGAAATTATTATTATTATTATTTTATTGTTATTATTATTATTATTATTATTTTATTGTTATTATTATTATTATTATTATTATTATTATTATTATTATTATTATTATTATTATTGTTATCGTCATCATCATTATTTTCATTGTTGTTATTTCAGAGAGGGAACAAAATATTTACATTGAGATTGTTCATGACAAGTTGCCACTTGCAGCAGAAAAATTAGTATAGAGAAATATTCAAGCTGCTCTTTCAAGAGTTTGAAAACATTATTCAACTTTAGAGACATGCTTATTTCTAAAAGATTTTTTTTTAACCTTGGAAACTTTTTGTTCAGATCTTGTTTTACAAATGTTTTGAAACTTCTTTTTCTATATCAACATTTAATAGAGATCTACTGGTAAGTGCGTTGTCAAAGTCGACTTTTAAATTTCTTTTCCAAAGTTTTCTCTCATTGACAAATAATCTCAGAACGCCATTTCAGTGTCAAATGATAGGTGACAAATTGCTTCTGTGCAAATCTATCCGTGCTTTTAGCAGTAACTCTTCGACTAAATTGATTTGTAGTCGCCATTTCTGAAGAGAAAAAAATATAGAGCAAAAAAAACCATCTGAATTTCCTCCCCGAAAATTCCAGATGCATTTAATAAAATAACGGGAATGGAGATGTATCGGCAGAGCAGCGTTCTCTGTATAATAGGAAATTCATTTGGTGATGCTGTTATCCTGGGAAAATTTATAGTGTTAGTATTGACAACATGTCAACTCCTATCTCCTAGCTGGAGGCCCCGTGTTTGTGAAGCTTTCATAACATTGCCATCACCCTAAATAACGATTTCTACAACATCGTTGAAGTCCTTGCACTAAAACACCATTAAAACTGAATCAGGAGAAATAACTGGGACACTTTGATATTTTTCATATAATTTTTGTCGGATTTTTTTGTTTGTTTTGTACGTGAGATGTCGTATGGCGGAGATATGAAAAATAAATGTTGCCATGTCATAAAGTAACCGCGGACTCATATTGGCGCCTCATTCTTGCATGGGCCCTTTGGGAAGAAACGCTATGAAACATGCTCTAGTGGCGATGGTAAGGCCGCCCAGCCTCTTGTGTTAGTATCAGTACATAAATTAACTTTTTCTTCCAAAATGAACGTAGAAAATTGAACGCACCAAGAACAAGGACTGTTGATTGTCTAGGCTTTGTGATTTACGTTGCTATTTTCTCGCGGGTGATTATCATAAGGAATATAAAATATATCACGGCTAATGCACTTGCTATGGGAGATGGCGACTTGTGATATCTTGATATTTCCACGAAGCAATTTATTTCACGTTGTCAGAGCCGATATTAGATTATTGAAGGGTATCGTATCTTTTCAGTGTAAATTATTTGTCTAAAATTTTGTTTCATAATCTTTTTGCTCGGAATTATTTCTAAGAAAATAATTGTGATAAATTATCTTCCAATTTCAAATTGTGAATAAGTCAAGCTTGATATTGCAAATGGAATTTATTTTCTCGGTAAGAAGGGAGAACAATATTGTTCAACGTTGCATCAAAGGATTTTCCCTATTGTTTACAAAGCATACATTGTGACACTTGAAACGTTAATTGTTTTCATTTGAACTTTTCATAATTATTTTTTAGATGTAGATAATTTGCCGCTTTTGAGAGGAGGCATTAAAATTTAATATCACATCTTTCATTTTCCTCTCTGAACTCTTTAGTTCTTGTTAAGAAACTGCCGACTTTCGAGGAAATTAACAGAAGACTATCTGCAGGGCCAACAGTTCCGCCTTTGAAGTTCCGCGGAACGTGTGATGTCTGCTGAATGATGTGGGGATGATCTCTGAGAGCCCGCTCCCATACCTGCCAGGCAGACTTTAGACGGATTCCGTCAATCTTCAAGTAGAAAAATTACCGCAGTGTCGCAGACGAACTTGAAGGTGGACCGAACTGAAACGTTTTGATCAAGGGCGGATATTGAGCAAACATATCGAGGCAGAACGCGACTTCAAGACCTTTACTGGTCGAATATGGTTCGGTTTTTCGCCCCCAGGCCCTTGTTTGCGTGTGTGTGTGTGCGCGTGCGTGTGTGTGTGTGTATGTGGATGGCAAGCTCAAAGCAAACAACGCGTGAGATGCCGCAGCCATTGATTGCCTAATTGGCAATTATGAGCAATGTTCTTTGATGTGTCTCCGTTTCTCGCACGACGGCAGCACGGAAAAACCATGTCGCCATTTGTTTGCGGATTTACCCACCTTGTGTACCGCCGGCTCAATGATTCACCCCGATTGTTGTGCCCATCGACCAAATGGATCCCTGATATTTTTTCTCCGCTCGTGTTTACACCTGTATAATCCCTTCGGCCTAGTAGGAAAACATTCCATGACAAAAGATGTGTTTTCAGAGGCTGTTTGCAAACTTTTTAAGGGTGCTTAGCCCCAGTGGCATTTATTGAATTAAAAGGAATGTCAATATAGTAAAATTATTTCTGCTATTAGCCAGTGGAGGCGGGAAATGGCAAGAAAAACAATCTCATATCTTGCCCACAGTTTTACCGGTGTTCGTAAAATACATCAATCCTTCAGTCCCTGACCGACAGAGCCACTGAGGGACCGGGACGCGGGTTTTTTGCCGGTCCTTTGGGAGCTTTTCAGACCAGCATCATAACTGTATTACAAATGTTTTGGTGAAATGCCAGCAAAGTATTTTAAAGATTTTGTGAACACTGATTCTCACTGTTTCTCACTTCCATAGCTTTCACTTAGGTGATTTTAAGGGACTTTAGAGATTTTAAGGGACTGTAAAGCATATAACTTTTAACAATACCCACCCTGATTTGTTGGTCCACCTATTTGAGAAGCAGCATTCAATATTCTTTCTATTTGCTACCTTTACAGGGATCAAAATTTAACCATAGCCCGGACCATTTCTCCCAATGTTAAAGGTATCCTAAGGGCTAGTCAGGGTTATACAATTGTTATTTGTATCACTATTCTGGCTAGTAAGTTTTAAAATTAGTTTCTATTGCTGCCTTTATCAGTTTCACAGGTGATTTTAAGGGAATTTAGGGCATATAACTTTTTACAATACCTACTGCTTTAACGGTTCACTTGTTCAAGGAGCGGTATTCTATACTCTCACTGTTCACTATGGGTCTCAGTTAGGTAATTTTAAAGACCTTAAAGGGCCTGTAGCCCTTTATAACACCTGCCCTGATTCGACCGTAATTACTTCCATTGTAACATACCTGAGTCCATCTTGGACCAGACTTTGATGTTACAACTCAATCGCATTATCCAATCACCATTAAAATTATAGCGTATAATTACATCTTTGTTGGACTTTCCTACTGGATGTTGCTCTTGTCATGTTGGGAAGGTTATCCACCATCAAAAGGTTTCTCCTGAAAGGAAGTTGATTTCGGTCCATAATGGAAACTTGCCTAGGCAGGAATCAAAGAACTTGGTCCAAGAACGAATGCTGTAGACGAAATTGCCCACATTGCTTGCCAAACTTTGTCTAAACACCGACTGAAGTATCTGGTGCGTGGCTTTCGTTGGTAATTGTCTTTTCATCGCAACTGATTGGAGTATTAATTGAATGGTGATGGATAGGTAGTGGAAATATTAGACTTTTCGGTTCTGCTGGATTATTTAAAGCGAAGCGATGGTGCTGTTGCTTTTGTCAATAATTAATCTTGACAAGCGATATCACAAATCATTACTGCGTATGTAGAGGGCAAGGAATTCTTTCATTCATTTTTCTTAGAACTTTTGTTAGTACTTACGGTTCAGTTACCGTACTTGGAAGTTATTTGAAGGCTACTATAATTAGTTTTATTTGTGAGGGTTGTTACATAGTTAGTATGACTAATTGTGTATGTGACTTGAATTAACACAGAAATATTGTTTTACCAAATTATTAGTTATCGCAGAATTGTTACTTTTCAATAAATTGATTTACATGAACATGTAGATAATTAGCTTTATTTAACTGTGGCTCACAAAGATACAAGGATTGGCATAGTCTTGTTTTGGAATCAAATTTATCATTAGACTAATTTATCATGAAAAGATCCTAGTTTCTATTGTGCCTTCTTATCCACTTCATTTCTTTGTCTTTGTAGTTCTCACTTAGGTAAAACTTTATGAGATCATGGGTCATATGGCAAATGCCAATGATCAAGTTTACATGACACTGTCAAGTTTACTAAACATTGTAGGCAATAATTTATTATTAGTGATGAAATTTGTATATTTTTCACTGCATATGTAAACAAATTAACTATGACCTGAATGACCGCTGCCTATCGTTATTGTGGACCATTTCTTGTTTTATTTTTCATTGCATATGGGTTAATCCTCTCCATGTTAATGGCAACCAGAGATGCCCTAAAGAGCAGTGTCTGCCTAATCCAGAAGGGAGAGGGTTAAATATTGCTGCTGTGATATTAGCCACCAAACCACTCACTCTTGTTTGTTTTTTCCATCCAGATTTAAGTTTTATTTCTCAGTTTGAAGACAATCTTTAGTGTTGTTTTCTTATTAACCACATTTCTGGTATCACAAATGTTACTTTGCATTATGGAAATGTGAGCAGCTTTAACAGTAGACTATCCATTCTTTAACAGGTGGAATTGTATTTTTGTGATAGCACGCTGATACGTGTCTGTACTTATCTCCAGGCATCAAGGCTAAGTGTTATCACCGCACCGTTATCCTTCGTGACCCCACTGATCTCACCCGTGACCCCACTGATCTCACCTGACCCCACTGATCTTACCCGACCTCTTAATGACAGACAGGCCAAGCGAGGGAATGTGACATCTCAATCTGAGACAGCCTTTAAGTTTATCATGATACTTTCCCACTCATGGCTTCAGACACCCATCACTGGGAGGTTTTATCCCAGAGATTTGGATAATGCTGTGTATTTCCACCGAAGCACTGCTTCAATATCTCTACCATCGGTTTCTGTTAAAGGCCTTTCCAAGCTATGCGGGTATGCAGTTCAGTTCAGCTCTATCGGGACATCAGACCAGTTTCCGAGTCAGCTGTGGAAACTTGTTTGGGTCCCAGATCTGTCCCAGCATTGCCCCCTCCCGCCCCGAACTCCTCGTAAATATATTTCAGCCTGCGTTGGAACATTGATAGGGCAGGCCTTATCGCTGCTTTTCGTTTCTCGAAGTATAATTTATTTATTTGAAGGTGGCTCCCGGAGCAAGCAGGAATTGCCGGGGTCTTATCGCTGCCCCGACTAGAACTCGATTCCTAGACACTCTGCCTTGACTTAACCCACGTGCGCAAGATCGCAGGTTTTATATATATTATTTGTAACTTTGCCTCGCAGACTCACACAGGCTTCCTTGTTAGACGTGTCAATCAGCGAAAGAGCAGAGGATGTTCTCGCAAGAGTCTGATTACCGGTGGTATCGTGCTCGTAAAATACTTTTGTGTTTTGGTAACCCTCGTTTGCGTAATTCTGTGTTTATTTGTGTCAGAGATTTGGATATCTTTTTCTTGGAAAATGTTTGTATTTATTGTTCTTTAAATTCTGTCCCGAGTACACAAAGACTAGGATCTAAAATAATTTGACTGGAAACACCCACATGGATATGGTCTGTAATGTAATTAAGATTTAATCCAACAGGGAATAAAGTTAATAATTTGACCATGACTGCTGTCTATTGAATAAAATTATTTCAAACCAAATGTGAATTCGGCCAGATGGTAAAAATGAAAGTTACCAATGTTACCAATTTTGGAAGTTGTCGAGACCACTTGTCCGTAATTGTAAAATATGGATTTGTGTACTTTAATTCCGATGGCAAGCGTCATTCTTAATGAAAGTAACATTAGCAAGTTGATGGCGGCCAATGTCCGCATGACTCAGCATTGGACACAGGGGTCGCTAGCGTGCTACTGAAAATTGCATCATGGGAAGAGAGCTACATCATGGGAAAAAGAGCTACATCTCTTGATACTTGTTCTTCAAAATTGATGTTCCCTCTTGTGTTCAGCAGATGTGGAGGAGGTTCATTGTTTCTAGAATATCACAATGGGTTTCAGTCTGGAAATCATCGTCCTTTGGGAGGTTTTGCTAAATGCAATAGGGCTAAGCGCATCTCCCTGCCGTGTTCCCCTGTCAGAGAAGAGATATTAGCTAGCAACGCAGGACACGAGACATGCATTTACAGGGACAACTCGAGACATATGTATTGTATGTCGCTGACAATTCTCTCGAAATGTTAAAGATTCACGACTGATGTTCTTTTCCCCACAGGATTAATTAGAACTGTTCCATAGCAATTGCCTTCCTGCTATGACGCTTCCTTGTTTTCTTTGCAGTTGGGAATTACATTTTGAGGGTCTCCAACTGGGCCAGGACCTCATAATTGTCATTACGTAGGAAATCTGGGTGTTTGTCAGGATGCCTGTGTTAGGGATGGGACAATGCCTGCATGCTTACCAGAGCAGAATCTATTGTAGTTTTGGCTAAGGATGAATTATTAATTTCCACAAATTGTCAAATTGTGTTTCGGAAAGTGTGAGTCACAAATGTTCAATAGGAATAGAAACTTTGAAATATGAGACTTTTGCGACATTTTCATATTAAGTCTTGTAATGTTATGTCACTGCTATAAGCTTTGCTCCCATGTTGTAACATGGTACTTATTTGGCTAATTTTTCCATTTGTACACGTTTTATGTCTTTATTATAGATCATTCTATACAAAATACTATATGAAAATTCATCCTAGAACTTGGTAGCTGATAGCATCAATTCCTGTTTGAGTCCTAATAAATATTGTATACGTATTACATTGCCATAGGTTGTTTAAAATCTTCACCGACATGTAATATGTTATCTGATTTTTGTGTGCTTTTAGATATTTCTGGAATTCGTAATTATTTGGTTAGCCTGCCAGTGGTCAAAGAATAAATAGATAGCAACAATATTTAATATACAGCACTATTTGTAAAATTATATCATAGTATTTCATGACCTTTCATCTGCAGTGATTTAATTTAATTTAATTTTTATTGTCTCCAGTCATGATAATAAATGAACATACGAATGTTGTAATAATTTCATCTTCATTTTATCTTCCGTTTATTTTTTATATAATTTGTATTTATTTTTTATTATCTGCAGTCATAGTCATGAGCGAATGGAAGGATAGGGTCTCGGTTTTAGGTATTTAGGATCGTTCACAGCAGGTGTTGTTGCAAATAATAATAGCGACGATGGACACGTTCCAACTTTATCATAATGAATCCACCAGTAGCTGGTCAAAATATGACTGCTTTCTTACGATCAATTTCTCACGAGAAAAGCGTTCTATATAAACATGGTAAATAACCATTGGTTTACACAGATGTATTTTTGTATACTTGTATAAACCTGTGTGGTGGGGGAAATGGTTAAAATATGTTGCCCTATCAGCTGTCACTTCCGATTTCAGATTACATAGAAATGTTATTTATGTTAACCAAATCTTTCCATCATGAAATATGTATTCTTAATTACATAAAAATGCTATTTTGATCAACCGCATTGATATTTCGATAAATTATTTCAACATGTTCGATTTTCACTGCGAGATATATGCTGACATTATCGCACCAAACAAAGAGTGGTTTTCCTTTTCTATTAAGTTATGAGAATTCTGTTGTTTATGTTTTGTTAAAAAGCTGTCTAAGTTTGGTAAAGTATGGTCTCAGAGCGGCAGTACGGAAGACTGGAAATTCATTTCCATGCATTGTGCAGACCACTCTGGTTCCTGGAAGCCCACTATCAGTTTTTTAAGTGGAAATTGAAAAGTTCTGATAATTAAATCATTGGGTGCCGAGTTTGCCACCACCAAACTAGTGACTCAAGTTATCGAATTAAAATAGCGTGATGTCAGGAAATTCATCAAGTTGATTGAATTATCCGCCACTTTTTTAGTCTCCGCAACCTGAAATTACTCAACGTAGATGGATGAAGATAATAAGGCAGTAGATGGTGAGACCCCAGTACTGACATCTCTCCTGGAGATACTCAGGGGTAATTTTAGATCTTCCTCCTCCCTCTTCCTCCTCCTCCTCCTCCTTGTGATGATGTCCAGTATTCTCTTCCCCTCCTACAGAATTCACCTCTTCCAGAATTAGAAGAACAAAAATTGCATTTCTACAATATTATTTACAAGATTACGCCTTTATTTATTTTTATTTTACAAAATGATAATGATGACTGTCAGTTACATTCTGCAAAATGCATTTCTACGATATTATTCACAAGATTACACCTTTAATTATTTTGATTTAAAATCTTTCTTTTTTTATATCGTTGATGTTGTGAAAACTGTCACTGAATTTCTTCAAAATATATTTCTACAATATTATTCACAAGAGTACACCTTTCATTATTTGGAGAGATTTTTGGGACTGTCACGGACATGCTTCAAAATGCAATTCTAAGATACTGTTCACAAGATTATAGTTTTTTTTAATTACTTTGATGGAGATTTTATTGCTTCAAAACGCATCTCTACGATATTATCCACAAGATTACACCTTTAATTACTGGAGGTTCGATTATGGCAAAATAATATCAAATGAATACAATAGTTTCATCTCGATGCTTGACACTGGTGAATAGTGTGGAGGGAAAGACACTGGTCCAGGAATTCAAACAGAGACCATCGACGTGAAAACTTTCACTGAAGAAGATGTTGCTGTACTGGGGCTATGAGACCGCCATGCAATGCAATGATACCAGAGTCAGTTTCTAATATAAATGCAAAGCGGTACCAGTCGAGGAGATATTTTTTTTAATGCTAGGTTCATCTTCATTCATATGCATTAAATAAATGTCTGTTTGTGACATTAAAAGTGGGGACTCTTTGTAGGTTGCGATTTCATGCAGATTGTAAAGCCTTTATGTACTTGTGATGGGGATCGTCCACTGTGTGTGGAGTATTGACTTTGGTACTGGAGACCTATTCTACTAGTTCAAAAGACTCGCATTTGTGTTACTTGACAGGAGACTGTTTCATGTGTTTTGAGGTACAGTTTTACGACACGCACAAAAATAATATGAACATTTCCTATCAGATTTGTGCCACGCACTAGAACCATGATGTCCTCTCACTTATTGAAGTGATTCTCCGTCTTTCCGATGACATTGGGGAGACAAAAAATGGGTTGGTTGGTATTGACAGTCGCTATTGACCAAGAGAGCCAACCATCTAAGAAAGTCGGTGTTACTGATATGTATGTCAGTCTTCAGGCATGGAGGTTATAAAGTAAACACACTTCCTGACAGCAGTAGGATTGTCTTATCTGATTCGTTAACTAGGTGTCTCGTTTGGTAAGGGCCAGCGCTCTGGACTAACATATGCCCGACGTACAGGGGCAAGTTAAATTGCACTGCGGGCAACCTACTTTTTAACATTTAGTACCTTTGGTGCCATTGTTACTTGCCCTGACTTGCTCTGCGGGCAAGTAGCTCAGAATGTTAGTCTGGAGCCCTGAAGGGCTAATTAGGCATATGCTGGTATATATGGTGTTTAGCATTAAAATAACATGTAGAATTTTAAAGGGCAATTTCACCTTTAAATGTATTTTTTTAAATATCCAAACTTCAAACTTCTAAAATTACATGATTTATGAGCATGGTTGGTGGCATCATTTTGTGTGAGACAGACTAATGGGCAAGTCACTGGCATTGGGTCAGGCAGACTAGTTAGTTACTGGCAATGTATCTAGTAGACTAGTTAGTCGCTGGCAATGGGTCCAGAAGATTAGTTTTTCTCTGACAATGTATCCAATAGACTAGTTAGTCACTGGCAATGTATCGAGTAGACTAGTTAGTCACTGGCAATGTATGCAATAGACTAGTTAGTCACTGGCAATGTATCGAGTAGACTAGTTAGTCACTGGCAATGTATCCAATAGACTAGTTAGTCACTGGCAATGTATCGAGTAGACTAGTTAGTCACTGGCAATGTATCGAGTAGACTAGTTATTCACTGGCAATGTATCGAGTAGACTAGTTTGTCACTGGCAATGGAACTCGCAGACTAGTTTGTCACTGGCAATGGATCTCGCAGACTACAAGGAGCCACTGGCAATGGGTGCTTGCTGTTAGGAGCTCGCCGTGGAAATCGGAGACACCCAAGAAACACCAGAACAGAACAGAAAGTGAAAGTTGACGGATGGGTGCTGATTGCAATGAGCAGACTGATGCAATGTAGCAGAGAGGAATGAGGCAAGCATTCGCGTTGGCGCCCGAGCAGGGCTGAGTTTGGTTACCAGATCCCTCATCTGTCAGCAGTCCGATTGGCCAAGTTGATGTTGTGAAGACTTGACCTCCATCCAGCAGATTCACTGTTGATGGCAGCGCACTGTAAAACCTTCACTTACCCAGATCACTTACAGCCCCGACAGAGGAAGGAATGCTCTATGGGGAAAACTGTTTGTGCTTAGAATCTGCACTGGAATGCAAAGTTGAGCATTTTCCATGGGTCATTTTACTTCAGGAACTTTTACACAATGGAAATAATTGAAAACTAGGGAAGACATGTTTGGTCTGAGAGTGGGGTTTGGCATCTGAATGCAGGGCATTGGTGAAAGATAAGCACGTTTCTAGCTTAATGTCAGAAACATATTACTTTTGGAACATGAACTTGGGATGAACTCGGCTTTGAATCTTTACCAAATGTTTTAAATTGTTCTCTATAAAAAGAATATCAAGGTTGACTTTGTTTATGCAATTATGTCAAATAATGTTTTACAGATATTGTAAGGAAATATATGGCTATGGTTTTTTCTTTTCTTTTATATTTTGCTGGAATAATGTATACCTTTTAGACCTAATCTAGTATTGCATAACCCTGTTTATTTGTAATTACACATGAAATGAATTTCTTATAGACATTTTTACACATGAAATGGAAAAATACACATTTCTTCTCTAACAGATTAGGTGAGAATCATGTTTCAGTAAATCTATTTACGATTGTGTTCTTTTCCATGTAAATTGTAAATCAACTAACAGGGCCTAAGCTCTTGTCAATAACACTTATGACTTCAAAATCTAGTGGTTGTCATATAGTCAGGTATAATCGCCCATTTGCCCTTATGGTCAAGCATAAAAACCCACGTGTCGTATGGATTTCGAAGGCCATTCTCAATCCCAGGATAAAGAACGGACGTTTGCTTTGATCTTCTCACAAAGCATGTTGGAAAACCTTGATAATTGTTGTAGATAGAAGCAAAGGCGTCCATACCATTATCCACTAAAACTTTTGACAATCCGCTCGCTGATTTGTCAGTCATATTCAACGGACCCCCACAGAATTGACAGTATATTTCAGTGTTTTTGGTCAAACGATGACAGTGACAAATACCACGTTCATGTCGGCCGTCATCATCGGTGGCCGGCTCATTAATACGCAGGCTTGTTCATTTCAGAGTTTGCATGTCACCTGTCATTGAGGAAGACAAAAAGCTTTCAAGCTGACAAGACTCTTCAATCGTCAGTGTCATTGCCAAATGCATCCGTCAAATGCAGCACCATGGGTACCATTACCTCGTAGGACTGCACAGGTAGATCTCGAGCATCCCCCCCATCAAGCACTCTATCTCAGACATAGGCTGCCAAGAATGCTGCTGTGATAACGTTACTATGATCTCCCAAGTACTGCAAGCTTGTGCAATCCAGAAATAGTCGTAATGGAAATCTGACTTTATTGGTTTAACAGGCTATAATGGTGTAGTTGATCTCAGATGGTTGTTCAGTTGAAGTTTTAAAAGTTTTAAACTTGTACGTATGATTTATGTTTCATAATGTCAAATATTACATTTGTTATTAATGTAGTAGCCAAGTTGGTGTCAGTGGTTTCAGGGTGTTTAGTAGATTGTCGGTGCTATGTGTCAGAAATATTCTATGCCGTCTTCGACTAGAGAAGAAAATAAATTTAATGGTGCCAACCTATTACTACAGAATAAGAGATGACATAATGATAAATATATGGCAGATATTCCAACATAGGATTCCATCTATAGTCTATGCAGTTCTGGGTTTTCATGTACAAAACAGTAACTCTAATGTAACCAATACTCCCAACATTAGCCCTAGAATACACAAATGTTCAAGTTGATGATACGGTTACTGTAGAGTGACGCCATTTAATTCAGGAGAGTCCTGGTCCTCGAAATAGCCATTTTCAATTGTTTTCAATATTATCAGTTATTCATATTCATAGATCATTGATCATATTACCTATTTATGAAAATATTTCTACCCATGATAAATTATCCGTGGTAACTCATTACTTTATGTGAGAGCAGCGGAGGAAGTGAAAACAAACATTCCCGAGACGGGTATTCAACAAGATATGAAATTATCTGCGGACTGTTTGATGTTCAGACAATGATACTGCTGTGGAGACTCCTCCTCTGAGGCGGGTTACCATCGCTGCCAACAGCAGGCACCGGTCTCCAGCATGCCAAGGGAAGTAACTCTGGGTTCTGCGACCTGATCCGAGCTCTGATAACAAAACCGTTGTAATGGTGACCCACATCCTACATTTACTGCGAAATGCCAAACTGCAGGGGTGCCGAGAAAGGGGTGAGGGGGGGGGGGGGGGTGTAACCCCCCCCCCTCCAGCCCCCCCATGGGCATATGTGCCATGTTTATCATCCGAATTGTTTACGAATGTTGATTCAGTCGGAGGTTTCAGTCGGAGGTGACGTGTTGTTGTTGTTCAATCCCAGGCTGGTCTATTTGGCTATGACATTTCGAGTAGACACCTACACCCCTTCCTTTCTCGCAGACCCAGCGAGAGGCTGCAAGAACAACAAGAGACACTATCTTCCTGCAAACATATCATTAGCACGTGTCAGGAGAAAAAGCCGCGAGGGGGTGGAGGCATTTTTCAGTTGACACTTTGATTATCTTCAAGTATTTGCTTTTGTCATCACCAGCTTGTATTTATTTGTCATCACCATCTTGCATTTATTTTATGGTTGTGTCATCGGCACTAATATGTTGCATATTTAATTATGATATATTTATTATTAAATTTTGTTGCCTTGTTATTTGTTTATTATCAAATGTTATGGTCTTGGGTGTTTATACACGAAGGTCTGAATTTCCATCATCGCAAATGGGTGACTCACTCACTGAATTTCAATCAGAATTAAGTGTAAATGTTAGAAATCATAATTGTATATACTTAATGCTGTTAAAATTTAGTAGCATCTGCATTTCTAGATCCAGTTATATATTGATGGTTTTTTTTATATTAAGAAATGGTCCTTTTCGGGTTTGGGTTTATTCATAGTTCAAGAAAATTTAAGTTTTCTTTCAGTTATTGTTGCATGTTATAAATTGCTAATTATATATGTTGGTCATTGTCATTGCAAATGGGTGAAAGATTCTCACAGCAACGTTAAACTCCATTCACTCACATTGGTCATGGTCATCAGCCAACCCAGTGGGATTTGAGGTCAAAGGTATAATCATAAACTTTAGGTCAAAGGTACCCTCGGGACAAAGGTCAATCATAACAGGTCAAAGGTCCACATAACATTATTCAACAGTAATGCTGAAGTAAAAAGGGGTGTGGAGGAAGATAATAGTTTTTGCTTTGCTGAATTAAACCAGTCCACCTTTCTAACATTAATATTGAGGCCAGGTGCCCCCCACCCCCCTTGGACTACTCCCTCCTGCCCCCATGGCTCCAGATGTTGGGGGTCAGGCCAGGATCAGTTGGATGCACCAGGACACCCACAGTTCGTCCTGCTCCCAACAACATGTGGTCTGAAAACACAAACAAAACAATGCTTTTTAATGCGGTTAGTTCACAGTGTTTGCTTTGACTTTAAATGTGAAAAGTGTAATGTTTCGTGTGGGTATATGCCTCGATTATTTCCCATAAATACATCGTTGTTTGTTCATCGGGGACCCGTTAGTGCCAATTATTACAGAGATGCACTTCCAGCCCTAACTGTTTGGATTTTAATTTTGAAATGGATGTTTACGTTTATGGTTCGAATTAGTTTCAGCATTCTTTAGTGCCTTGCTTCCGCATGTGTGTCCTCGGCGACCTGGGTCTGCAATTTGGAAATATTTCCAAACCTCCAGTAATTACTTCGGAAATAATCTTCGCATGTCGATCTCCATGAATAGTATCTCCGCTGAATTATTTCCTGAAAGTTGTAAAAAAAAAAAGGTATATACACACGTAATAAAAGAGATTACTAACCTGCGTTTTTTTCTCCCCAAAGTTCTCGGTCTCAATGGGACCCTGTTAATGAAATGTGAAAGTGATAAAATTAAATGGTGTGAATGTAAAGCTGGTGTTGTGGTAATATATAACGTTTATCGCATGTCAAGTGCTATCCTACACATCGCTCCCTGTATCAGGTGTTAATTGCTCATCAAGGAAAACTGTAATGGATTATGTGCAGTAATATTCCCCTCAGGGTGCCTCTATGTGTTAACACCTTGGCATCAGTGCCACGCCCACTTAGGCCACAGGGCTCTGAGTAGTTGAGTTGTTATGGGTTTTTATCCCACTGTAAGCATATGGCAAAGAGATCACTGATGTACCAGGGAAACAGCATTAAGTGATAAATCACTCAGCATAATTGATAACTACATGTGTGTGTGTATATTTAGGCTTGTTGTGTTATTTGCTATTGGATACCGTACTTCTTGCATTCTTCATTATTTGATATGGCTACATAATTGTTATGTTCTTCATTATTTGATATGGGTAGTTGTTATATTGTTCTTTTTTATTCTTTTTATATGGGTACTCGTTATATATTATACATTATCGGTTGTTGGTACTTGTCGCATTATTCCTTATTGGTATGGGTACTTGTTTCAGTATTGATCATTGCACACGCATTATTAGTAATAGAATATGGATTATACATGTCACATTCTTCATTATTGTATATGGGTACTTGCTACATCAATTATTTTTAGATATATAATGTACATGTTAAATTATTCTTTATTGTATATGATTACTTGTATAGTTATACATTATTGATATGGATACTTATTGTGCTATCCATTATTGAATACTTGTGCTCTTAACCCTCTCCCTGCTGGATTAGGCACCGATGCAGCTCTTTAGGGCATCTCCAGTTGCCTTCAGCATGGAGAAAGTTAACTGTGAGGATGTCGTGCATTGCTGGCTGGAATGGTTTTTATGTATGCTGGCACAAAAGTAAGCAGATGTCCGTTTTCCAGTACGTTGGTAGTCTCATGATCATTGACCTCTGCTGGGTCACAGTTTGACCTCGGTTAGGTCGCAGTTTTGACCTCAACTAGGTCACAGCTTGCTCCTTCTGACTGCTGTAAAACTCTTTAATTCTATTTCTGTCCGTCTGACATCTTGTTGAACATTTGAAGCACCCCCCAAGAGCTAGTAAATTATTTCCGTGATAGCAGTTATATTGCTAGAGAGCCATGCTCATTCATAGTTGAGAACAGCAAGCGTTCTAGTTATCAGAGTATTATATGATGGCCATTATTAAGCAGCAGCCCTCCTGTACAAAGCTATGTAGGACTGATCACGTAACCAAATTGTAGTAACTTTGACCTGCAACATTCAGCGCTACGGTTGTTGCAGGTGTCTTCCTCTCCTACCTTAAACCTGACACGCTGTGATATTGTGAAATAATCCTGAAAGCGGCTCTAAAACCCAATTTAAAAAGTAATAAATTTAAAATTATTTTAAATTAAAATTAAATTCTTCAACCATGAAACCATGATAAAATTAAAATTAAAATTAATTTAAATTATTTTAAATTTAAATTTAAATTCTCCAACTTTGACACCATTGTGTCGTCCATGATTAAACTGGACAGGGTTAGAAACTCAGAAAATAATAAAGGGTCCTTCTCCATGGGCCCAATGTTAATTGTGATCAAATCTGTAATTTGCAAGGGGTCCCATAGATACTTTTAACATTGCAGATTTTCAAATGACCCACCAGGACCTCCTTTGATTCAAACACTTCTGGAGTTACGACGACTTTAGAGTTGCATTCTTTCTGGTCTTTTGTACAGCAGAGCCCTAGGTGGAATTGGACTTTGTCCAGTTTTTCAGAAACAACACATTACAGTGGTTTACTGTGGCAGATGTCCTTCACTTGATCCTCAGCTTCACTCAGATCAACTCACAAATAACTGTCAGTAATCAATACATTAGAATCTTAATGATTTATACCTTTCAAATTGTATTGAAATGCGGTAATATTCACATCTATTGTTATAAAACAAAGGATGCAAGTTGTGGTTTTTCTTGCACAAATGGCACAATTTTGTGATTTTTATCCACCAAGGTTATTTTTATTAATCAATAATGAAGTGTTCATGGTAATGTTTAATAATCAATAAAAAATATATTTACGTAATTACAATTTACGTCAACTTCGAGTAAGTGTGCGATTTCTCATTTTGGTTTTGTAATTCGATGACTCGCACTTAGAATGTCAAGACCATCCTCGCATGGCTGATTCAGGCAATCCCTGGTCTGTGTATCAATTTGGTTACGTGATTACCGTACTGTGCACTGAGAAAGTCGTCAGTCAAGGTGGGCAGTCAGTACTCGCTGGAGGATGATAGCAGGTTAGGCCCATGTTTGTGTTCCGTGGCTATTATCATTAAATAAGTGCAGTCTGGAATCCGAGAGAGAGAGAATAAAATCATTCATTTTCACTTTGAGAAATCCCCCCCCTATCTGTATTGTTTTCTGGGATGATTCCAGAATTTGGACTGTTGGCTATCATATAGGAAATGTCTGCAGGACTGGTGTAGCAATGGGGAATGTATTAGGATAGACATTCTGGGAAACATGACAGTGATAAGTCACAGAATCTAGAACTGTTAACCTTGGTCGTCCTGAGGGCAACTGCAGATGCCCTGTGGGTCGGTGATGGGTTTGTTAATCCAGCGGGGCAGGCTGGTTTAACCTTCTCCCGTGGGTCGTGGGTTGTGGGGGCTGTGAGGCAAGTCTGGTTGCCACTGGAATGGAGAAGAGTACATGGCTCGTATTTTGTTGGGGTGGCCTCGCGTTCTTGGCTCCAGATAAGCTTGTGAGCAGTACCACGCATTATAGGGAGACCTTCAAAAGGTTCACGTCAACTTAAATAATGGAGCCACATGATTGATTAACAGTACTTGTTTACATTAACTGAAATAAAATTTTGTTATTGTAACGGTGACTCAAAATAATAAGTAATTAAACATGGCTTCGTTTATCCAGAGTAATTCTTATGAATTTAATCAAGTTACAATTAGAGAGGTTAATTTGTGTTTGTTATAATTGGAAAAGGAGTTACTGAGTATACATTCCCTATTTATAGTAGATAGGAACATGTATAATAAAGATGGACTGTCCTGAGTTAACCTACAAGTACATAATTATCTCAAGGATTGTGAGTTAATAACTCATTGATCATTTGATGTAATAGTAATATTATTATGGGTTGAAAAATGGAATCTTGTTCAATAAAGTTTGCCATACTACACAATTTCTACATCAACTTACTAATTCTGTACATATTTAGTTTATTTAGTTTAGACATACTAAAACTTTATACTAGGGACAATTCCTAAACTTACAATGCATGTTTATTTAACATTATGTTACTGTTAGCACCGGTAATGATGGTCACTTGGCCGAGCTCATAGAACTCTGTGACAATTACGCAAACATAATATACTGTACTGTTCTATTATAAACTTTTTTTAAACATTGATGTAGCAGTAATATTTATATATGCTATCTTTAATGTACCAAATATAATTTTTTTATTAGGAACCACATTTTCGATTACTAATGATTCACATTACACTGTACTAAACCAACATTAATCTATGAAACTATGCTGTGATAATAACATTTTTCAACTTTTCTACATGGTATTATTGTAAGATAGGATGACATAAACCAGTTGCTGGATAATCAATTATTTGGTTCCATTGTAAAATAGATGTTGTTACAAAATTTATGGAATTTAGTAATCACTTCTGTGATGCCATTATTATATAAATATGGTTACATTATGTAATCAATGTGGTTATATTATAAAATATATGTGGTTCTATTATGAAATTGATTTTGTCCTATCATGACCCATTACCTTTTTTGGCACAATGAATGCTAATGACTCAACATTCATTTCTTAAATATATGAGGTTCTATTAATAAATTGATATGGTTCTAGTGTGGTTCTATTATTAAATTGATATGGTTCTATTATTAAATTGATGTGGAACGGTAACCAGTCCTTTCCAGTATCCAATACAAGGATGTTTACCTGCAGTACTGTACTTGGTTCATTTATGAAATTATTTCGGAATCCAGTAGTAGTAATAGTACACTTCATGGCCCCTGTCGACAGAGGTTACGGCCCATTTCCTATGATCCAGCACATAGAATACGGCAGCATTAGCGGTATGTTTAAGTCATTGATGCGGGTAGGTGGGGATGCGGAGATGATGTATGCTGCAACAT
This sequence comes from Lepetodrilus fucensis, assembly GCA_032361325.1. Lineage (NCBI taxonomy): Eukaryota > Metazoa > Mollusca > Gastropoda > Lepetellida > Lepetodrilidae > Lepetodrilus > Lepetodrilus fucensis. The sequence goes on from JAUTBV010138261.1 coordinate 24,127, forward strand.
ATACACGTAAATCAGACCAATTACACTGCACCGACACAGCTCTGTGTTTGTTGCTGTTATGAGCCTTTAATAGCCAAAAGTCGGACTGGGAAATGACTTTAGTGTCTTCGCGCACTCTCTCAGTCATGGCCGCAATCATACTATTAGCAACAGGAAAGGAAAATAACGCGCAGAACGTTGGGTGCAGGACGTAGTCGTGGAGGTCGCTCGCTGCGTCGTCGATGGTGGCGGAAGATCCGCATGCCGATTCCCGCAGTTGCTGTGTACGCACACACAGTCTCTTACATGCCGCGGCAGCGGTTAAACCGAGATTTATCAAACACTGGCTGTCAACGGGTCTCCAGATGTGATGGACAAGACAGCAGGGAAAATGTTATTCTTACAGAAAGTTATGAAATCAACATATCTAGATAAGTTTTAGAACACATTTAGATATTTTTCAGCGTAATCAATCTTTGGAGGAGAAAGTTTTTTTGTTTTTTTATGGTTTTGATCCATGGCAGTGCCAGTGATGTCAGTTCTGATAATTTAGTGGGTATTTTGTGACGATGTGGCACACAGTTGTTGTTGTAGTGAAAGAACTGAAGATGCTGATGTAAATTTCAGTGCTATAAAGTAAGCAGATTCGCTTCTCCTCATTCCTGCTGGATCAGTTCATCAGTATCTGCTGAATTAACCCTCTCAATGCTGAAGGCAACGAAGATGCCCTGAAGAGCAGTGAATGTCGAACTGAGACTAATTATGCTTGTTGTATCCACCCAAAAGTTGTTAATTACTGATGTACTTAATCCCCAGTACTCAATAGTTATCAAAATATTAATATTTTATATGAATATAGAGAACGTTCCGCTATTTGATGCATCACTGTTCTAAGAAGGAATGTTTCCTATAACTTTGTAATTTATTATCCAACGAGATACATATGACAACATTTCCATCTTATCACGACCTTGCAGGTTACTGCAAAAATATTATCTGCCAAATATCAAGTCTGAAAAACAGCGACTGATGTGATTAAATGGCACATCACACATCGCCGTTGGAACAAATCCACGATTAGACGGGGTCTGAGATGTATACTTTACAAACAGGAAGATCCCGCTGGAAACCTCTCTTGGTGATACGTCATCCAGAAGTCTCTGAACCATTGGATATAACATGGAACCTAAACAGTCTGAGGGTGTTCACTGTATGCTCAACTGACAGATCTCTGCAGATTGTACGCAGAAATAAGCAGTACCTGCTCAATCTTCGCAGCCTTCGACATCCGGTTGTTTGGAACATGGAGCAGGTTTATTTATTGTGTAAATATTATTCAGTTTAAAATTGTAGTTGGTTGATTACCGGTAATCTTCTGACAATTGGGAATCGTGAAATATAGTCTGAATGATTTAGATAGCAATAACAATTTGGGTTCTATCTGTTTTGGGGAAAACATAGATAATTGTGTGTTCGTGAAATATAGTCCGAGAGATTTAGATATCGATGACAATTTTCCTTGTATCTATTTTTGAAAAAAAAAAAAGATAGTTGTGTTGTCGTGAAATATAATCCGAGTGATTTAGATATCAGTAACAACTTTGTTTCTGTCTGTTTTTGAAAAAAACACCACATAATTGTGTAGTCAAAAATATAATTGTGCTTGTATCTATTATGGAAGCTTTTGATGATGGGGCTTTTTTCTGGGGTGTATGGGTTGGGGGTTGGGGTGTGTGGGAGGTGGGGGGAGGGGGAGGGGGGTGGAAGAGTGTAGTTCATGATACAAATCAGTAGTGGAATTAGACAGTACTAAGCTGATAACAGTCTTATTAGACTACATGTTAGTCTGTGAGAATGGCAATGATGGCAATTGTGGCAAGCCTTGCATTGGATCTGCTTCCAGACATCACAGTACGAAGAAACTGTCTAGTCAGGACAACAAAAAATACATTTAAAGGATTGAAACAGATTATATTTTGACAGGTCACATCTCAGATAACGAGTTTTCTAGTTGCACGTAGCAGCTGAAATATTTTTGTTATTTTAGTTTGAAATTGATTAACTATGTCAGGTTTTTTGTGTGTAATCTCCGGTTTAAATTCTTACCATAAAAGAAATGGTTAAGTAACAGCTATTCAATTAACTGCCAGTCCTATGTCATGTGAGTGTACATGTCGTGACAGTTTCATGCCTAAAACGATATTTCTGTATTTTTTTAACTCGTGCGTGTATGAACATTGTGAAATTGAAGATATTTTCCTAATTATTAGGATGTTTGTTTAGTTTAAACCCTAAATAATTATGATGTCAGTGTACCAAAAATGAATGTACCGTTAAGTTTATTCATGTATTTAAAATATGCCAAAATATAAACACTGTTTGTAGATAACTGAAATAGTATTTACAAATTAATTCTACAATTATATGTTAAAGGCATAATATCACAGTTGATAAACATGTATAATCGGACAAACGAATTTTGATCTGAGACTAATTACGCTTGATTTATCCACCCAAAAGTTGTTATTTAGTGATGTACTTATCCCCCGGCA